>JABUQX010057963.1:0-5000 GCA_015478945.1 Trachelipus rathkii
TAAGTACTGTAATATAAAATTTTAAAGTTCATCCAGTTGCGCACAAAAATATTTTCTTTCAAAGTGTAAATGAAGTTGAAGGAGAGGAGTTGGAGATGAAGGTGGTTCCAAATCTGTAGATTGCATTGGCTGGTTTTTTGAGAAATAGATCGTTATCGGTAATTGACGCTTTTGATGCATATGTATGTATTACAGAAGTTTAAATTTTATTTTAGTCTTTTTGTAATTAAAATTTTTATTTTCTTAAGATTATTACCAACCGACGTTATATGCGATACCGGGGTCGTTTATAACCGAGTTCTACGAGGACACTGTATAATAATTAGGACACTTTTCAAGGTAGTTAAAATTAAATATAATATTTATTTAGTTTCTAAAGGTAGTCATCCAATATTGACGATTTTGGGACCCATTTTAGCCCCACCAAAAATGGGACATAAAATTCTTAAGTTTTATCAGATAACATTTTGATGGGAAGTAAGCACACCGCGCTTTTATTTTGACTCTAGACGGTATTTTTCAGGGTTTTTCTGTTTGTAGTCATTGTTTCGGCGTTTTCATTTTTTCAGAAATCTTTTGGTAGTCAAATGATATTTTTTTTCGTATCAACTTCTACAATTTTTTTCGAAATGACTTCAAACTTAAATATACATAGATGGGTCTATTAAGCACAAATTGCGCATATTAGTTTTTTGATTTTTGGAAAACTGTGCTCAGCAATGTCGAATTTCAAAACCTACTTTTTTTTTTTTTATTATTTGGTGAGCACAATTTTCCAAAAATCAAAAAACTAACATTTTCATTTTGTGCGTAATAGACTCATCTATGTATGTTTCAAGTTTGAAGTCATTTCGGAAAAAAGTTGTAAGAAGTTGATACGAAAAATATGTCAGAAAATTAGGTTTGAGAAAAATGAAAACGCCGAACAATGACTACAGACAGAAAAACACCTGAAAATGACGTTCTAGAGGTCATAAAGAGCTGCGGTTTGCATTTTTTCCAATCAAAATTGTCTGAAATTTAAGAATTTTATGTTCATTTTTAGGTGGGGGCTAAAATGGGCAGAGATGGGCATCGTTACATGAAATTGGTTAGCGTTACCGTTACTCGTTACTTGAGAAAAAAGGGGTAAGGTTATCGTTACATCGTTAACATTTTAAATTCTTGAAGCGGTTACAAGTTAGCTCGTAGCATGTAATGCCGTTACAATGTAACGCGTTACTTTCGTCAGTTTCGGGCTTATTAATAGTTACAGTTTTGGTACAATGATCATAAACATATTGTACTGCTGAAGATGAAATCATTGGATTAAATAAGATTTTTAAACTTTATTAAAAATTCTATTAAAAATCATTGACCAAATATAGAATATATACAATTTTTTAAAATTTTTATCTATTTAAGTTTCATTATGTAAAAAGTTAGTCCAATAAATGATATACATTTATGGAATTTTGTGATAAATATTATCCATATTTAAAATTTTTAATAATTATTTTAATTAATAATATGTAGAAGATTATTCAATTGTGCGTCACTTTGAACCCTAGCTAACCGATCTTCTTTCAACATTGTTTGATATTTATTGGTATGTAAAGTATTAAGAGTAGATATTATAATAATAATATAATAATAATATATAATAATAATAATAATAATATAAATAATATATAATAATATATAATAATAATATAAATAATAATATAAAAATAATAATAATAATAAATTATAATAAAATAATAATAATAATAATAATAATAATAATAATAATAATAATAATAATAATAATAATAATAATAATAATAATCAATAATAAAAAAAAAATAAAATATAATAATATATTAATATACTAATAAATATAAAATAATAATAATAAAATAAATAATATAATTAATCAAAATAATAATAATAATAATAATAATGTAATAATAAAAATAATTTGGCAGTAATAATGTATTGGAAAGTTAGGTATTAATCCAAATAAATAATAATAATAATAATCAATAATAATAATAAATAATAAAATAATAATAATAATAATAATAATAATATATAATAATAATAATAATAAATAATAAAATAATAATAGTGAAATCAATAATAATAATAAAACTGTTAATCACTTTAGTAAATAATAATAATTTTCTTTAACAATATAGAGCTAATAAAATTAAGAAAGACATAGGATTTTATTTATAGTACTTAACTAATAACGTTACAATATGAAGAATTAAGCCTGTAGAATGACAGCCTTTCAAACCATAATTATCAGATTAGCTTGGAGTTCTGATTGGAGAAGGAATGTGCGCAAAGTGAATAATTTCTTGGGACGTGAAGGTAGTGGAGTATTGTAGTGCAAAAGACTTTTTAACACATGGATACCTATTAAGTGACTCTAGGATCTGTGGTTATCCGTAAGGTATTTAAGCATTCTTTTTTAGTTCTCTTTATATTAATGAGCGGGTGTGGTATCGATGAAATTTCGTATTCAAAAAGTATCTGGACTGCTACTCCAGCCAAATCCATTACTTCGTTAAGGCTCTTGAGATGTTATATGCTTGAACTCATTTCTGACAGCCCGATTAGCATTTCCTGATCTTTTTCTATTTTCCTCGATATTAATAATTTGGGGTTTATGCGAGCCATATTGATTTTTGTGGTTAGGAACTTAAGAAAATAGAATCAGAACTGCGTGTTGGCCGAGATATTGCAAACTAAGAAAATTCTGCGAATCTAACCTCGAAACCTGAAGCTAATGCTGTAAGAAGAGGATGAAAATGTCTAAGTAGAGTAATTTTAGAATTAAATTTTTTTTCATGAAAAGCAATGTTGAAGCAAAGTTCCATAAAAACAACTTTTATCACCCTGTAGCCTATCTAATGAAACACAATTGGTTGAAATAGTAAAATGTACTCTTCAAGAAATTTAATTTCAATGTCTTTGAAGCATGGGAGTGGCTGATAAAAATAATGGAAAAAGCCAAAAGTTGAAAACTTGGAACTTGCTGGTCATTAAAGAAGACAATCCCTTTTTTTTCGTCAAATTAAAAACCTGTCTGTTAACTGAACTGGTGCTACCGTGTTTAACAAGTACCATTGAAAGGTTTTTTAGCACTCTTTGAAGAGTAATACTTGGCTAAGAAACACAATAAACGAAGACAAGCTTAATGGACTATGTAGGATGAGTATTCATAGAATTTTAGTAAGTAAAAAATGAACGAATTGGAAACAATGTAATTGGCAAGATTCGCTGGAGAATCCGAAGTCGTCTAATGCAGTTTTAGATTTAATATTGTTACCACTCGATACTAACACCAGACCATCAAAATATTATTTACGTCTCTCAATAAGATTATTTTTTTTACTCTCAACATCGTGACACAGTCAAATTTTTTAATTAAAACTGTTGTAGATTTGTTATTTTATTTTATTTTATAAGAATAACTTTTTTATATTATTATATTTTTTTATTAGCCTTTGAAAAGGAAAATTCTGGAGTTTAACCAACCCAGGCCGTCTATTGATCAGATGAGTCAGTGGACTAAAATCACTCAACTTGCTAGCCCTAAGTCAATCCTGCGTACACACACAGCATACAACACACATATATATATATATATATATATATATATTATATTATATTATTATTATATATATATATATATATATATATATATAAAATACATATATAATATATAATACATTTTTAGACTTAATATTAAAACAACTATATTTTAAGTATTTTATAAATATATATATTATATATTATATATTATTTATATATATTATATAATATATATTTAATATATACACTATATAATATATATTTATATATGATATATATACTATTTATATTATTATAATATCATTATATCTCACTCAACCTTTGCCCCCCCTAAATGAAAGTCCTGCTATCCAAGTATATGCTATATATATATATATATCTATATATATATCATATATATATATTTGTGATATATATAATATATATTATATATCTATATATTATTTTTAATAAATATAATTTTATATATATATATATTTATATATATACTATATTATAATAATATTATTATAATATATATTATATATATATATTATAATATTATATATATATGAATATTATAATATATATTATATAAAATATATCATACAATTCACATATATGAATATAACTTATAAACAAATTATTCGAAAGATTTATATATACATACATTTATATATATATATATATAATATATATATAATATATATATATATATATAATATATATATATATATATATATATATTATATTATATTATATATATATATATATATATATTTATATATACGGCCTATAGGTATATATATATATTAACTATATATTATAATATATATATATATATAATATATAATATAATATATATATATATATATATAATATATTAATATATATATATAACGTATAGTCTATATATCTTATATATATATATATATATATATATATATATATATATATATATATTTATATATATTATATATAATATATATTTATTATAATATTATATATATATATATATATATATATATAATAAATTATCTATATAATATAATATTTATATAATATATTTATATATATATATATATATATATATATATCTATATATATATTATATAATATATATATATATATATATATTTATAATAATATATAGTTAAATACTTTAGCAATCGATCCAAAGGGCAAGACCTGTCAGCGGGGCAGCACTCCTTCTGATCTCTCATCTCCGTACTTTCATTCCTCAGCTCGCATCAAACGCAATCCATGTCTTCTCATGAGTCCTCATCCGAGTTCCATCTCTTCCTAGGTCTTCTCTTGTCTTGTTTCCTCCGGTCTCCACTCCCATCTCTTTTTGGCTACTCTCTCCTTCCATCCTCTCCAGGTGTCCCCTACCTCAATCTAGACTTGCATCATCTTCAATATAGCCTTCACTCCAACCTCCTTCCTTATTCTTTCGT
>JABUQX010057963.1:10000-32245 GCA_015478945.1 Trachelipus rathkii
CAGGTAACGAAGCTGATGAGGTAAAAATTCATTTAACAAATCAGTATAGCGATGTGGTTGTTTATTTTACTTTTAATTTATTTCTTTTAAAAATAAAACTTTTAAATTTCAAAATTTTATTTCTTTTTATTTTTTTTTTAATTAAAATAAAGCAATTAGTCTATTAAAAAGATTTTATTAATTTTTAATTATCCTATATTTAAACTTTTTTTTTTTAAAACTTTTGTATTTTTTATCTTATTTCTTTAAAATTTTTGTTTTTTTTAAAAAACTTATTTTTAAATGTTTATTTCTTAAAATTTTTCTGTTTTTACTAAAATTTACACTTTTCAAGTTTATACGTAAAACAAATTGTGTTTTTACATACCTCAACGATACAATCAGTAAATCAGTAAAATCAAACCACCCCTACCGTCCAACCCTGATCTATTGAGGTATTGATCTATTGATCTATTGATCTGTTGACTTCAGTCATATTTTCGAGTATCATTTTTGGATAAGACATAGCATAGAAATATGTTCTTTTTATATAACCCCGAGGTATATATGCTACATAACAAAGTTTAAACATAATAAGCTAACATAAGATAACCTAGTAAGAAAATAATGTATAACATCAATCTTGACATACCTTAGACACGATAAACAGTCACCATTAACAAAATACCATATTTAACAATAGGAAAGTAACTAACAATGGAATACAATACGTAACTTATTCAGCTTTTTTCAAACTACTCTCTAACATAATCACTGTTATATCTACAGTACATAGTAAATTTAACAAAATTTATCATAACCTAACTATTTTAATACTGACCAACTAATAATGCTTAACGTACAAAGTTATCACATCAATAAAGCTAACATATAACTTGAACTAAGAATATAAATGTACACGACAAAACCTAACATAACTTAAGCACATAAACAGTCGAATTAACAAAGTTCCATACTTAACATAGTAAGTTACTAACAGCGTACAAAACGTACCTATTCACACTTTTTTTTTCAAACATACTCTAACATATAGTTTTTTACATTAACATTTAACAAAAATTTATCATAACTAACCTAATTATCATATGGTCACGATATAATGATGACGTAAGTAAAGTTTCCCATCATAAGAACTATCATAACATGACAATAGAATCATAAAAAGACATATGTTACATTAACTTTTAAATTAAATAACAATTTATGGGGCGTTCATTTCGAATAACAGCTAAATTTTCATTGAAACAAAGTTCCATACTTTAACGTAAACAGTAAACAAAAAATAGAAGTAACATACTTAAATGGTTCGAAAAACAGAAATCTCGCCAAAAAGAACAGAATCATAAGAGTAATTGTCGAACTAGGTACGGTCGTAAATGTTTCGAAAAGTGAAGGGGAGAGAACTGATTGTGGCTATCCTACCTAGTTTTCACGTACGTACAAACCAGATATCAAAGTGATATGAGATAATCCTGTTCACTAGACCTGAACACCAACTAATCTTAATTTGCAAAATTTTTTGATGACAACATGTATTCGGCTCTGTGATGATTCTTCTATTGCGTGTGATTAGTTTTTCGACACATCTCTGATTTGTAATGGCTAGTAGACTTCTTGATTATTCTCATTAGAGTTTTTTGTCTAGCAAGGGTCACATGAAGAAGTGTTATTAAAAGACTATTTTTTATGGTTTTGCTAAATGATCTTGGGTTAGGGTTTTTATTATTGAACAAAGTCTAAAACAACTTTTATTTTTCATAAAATTTTATTACGTTAATTAACTTTTTTGTGTTTTTAAAAGCACTTTTTAATTTTTATATTATCTATATTCTTACATTATCGTTAAATTACTTTTTTTGAGTAATTTTTACTAAAAATTTGTTTTATTATTATTAATTTTTATAACGTAAAAAAAATTTGTGTTTTTATTCCTTTGTGGCTGAAAATTTTGTTTTACATAACGAGGTAAATGGATACTGTCCACATTCGGATTATTAGCGGAATATTTAAATTTATTTTAATGAACAACATATCATCAGGCTATTAGGAAGACACTGCGTAATAGATATCTACATTACGAATGCGTAGGAGAATGCGAGAGATATGTTAAATCATATCCTAGATCTAAATTGCAAAATATGTCTTACTGATGACAATCGAGTGCGTAGCAGTCTTCAAGTAATGAGATTCTTTCTTCACCAATCGATAAAGAGCAGTTATAGCTATAAGTTTAGGGTTCGGGGTAAGCCTGGGCACGAACGTAACAATAACGGTTTCAAAATCCGTGTTCAATATAGCGATTGAATAAGAATCTTTGTTTAATACATGAATTAGGTTCGGTATTCATAATATTTTGTAATTTTCATATTCTATGACTTACTGAACTCAATTCGTTCTCATGTTAGTGTATTTTTGTAATTTCATGTTGTTTCAATAGAGATTATCGGATACAGAGTTGCGAGAGTGTTGTTTACAAAACTCCTCCACTTTGTACGAAACATTACGCAAGGTAAACTCTCCTATGATTCGTTGGTCTTTGGAAATTTCATAATTTTCGAACATTAGCATTATATCCATTGATTCTTGTTCTTGTATTAACAAAGTTTTCACACTTAACAAATGAGTAATCTATCATAACTAATATAGCAAACAAAGACGTAACCTATTCACCTTTTTTCAAGTCAAGCATAACATAACAATGTTAATTTATATATTAACATGGTTAACATTTTAACTAACTTTATACAAAACCTGGTTTTTAGCAATAAAATCATACTGATCACACGATATGTATGCTCTCTAACAGCAGACATAAGAGTTGTGTTGTCTTTTACATAATATGATATAAGACTAACATGTTAATACATGAGTACTAACTAGATAAGTATATAATGGGTTCGCAAAGATCAAACCTTAACGTCATTACTTTCACGAGTTTCTGAGAATGAAAGTCATGATATTACTTGATGAACAAGAAACATATTCAAACATTTACTCACCTACACGTTAAGTAAGGTAACATTATGACTAAGTGCAAAACGTAACCTTATGTAGCTTTACCTTTACTGAAGCTATCGTGCTTATAAACATAAGTTTAATCGTTAATCAATTGTCAGCACGACACAGTGGTATAAGTTAATTTAATAGAAGACACAATTTGTAATCTATAACCTCTTGATCCTTGTAATCGCGATATTCACGATCACTAGAGTATCTGCGACGAATATACTCTAACATGAAGGAATGGAAGAAGTGTAACAATGCTTAATCAGTATCAATTAAACAGTCTAAACATACTAGTGATAAAATTATAAGAAAATAATGTACAACGACAACCTATACACAATAATTACAATTGAAAGTAAAACTGTTTAACAATAAGCAAAGTTCCACACTTAACACTAGTAAAGTAACTAAACATGCATTCAAAACGTAATAACGTATTCGAGTATTTCTTTTCGAGAGCACGATAGTCTGCTAAACGTATGAGAGGTGGTTAATGATTTCACTCGAGACAAGTACTTTTAACGTGCGGAGAGAATGTATTTAAATTTGAGTCTGTGTGATTAATCGGAGCAGTATGATACAAAACAACTATACAATTTGCTTAATCGTGTACATATGTTGTTTTTTTAATCATAGTCATAACAGTAATCTGAATAAATTAACAAAAATGTTAGTATACATAGCAATACCTAAAATATTTCAATACTTAACCGTTTTCAAAAAACAACTAATTGACACAAAAGTGAATCTTAACAGAAGTTTTTTACCAAAACATTAACAATATAAAATAATCCTAATTAATTATTACAACAAAAAAAAATAGATATTTAAAAAAGTGAGTTTGAATAAAATAATTATTATACAATATAAAGTGTGTACTCGCATTTAAAGTCCGATTTTTTAAAAAGAACTAAAAAATGTCGTAATATTTCACAAAAAATTCAAGAAAAATAAACTTAAAATCACCTTCCTCTTAAAAAACAACCCATACAAAACAGCTCCTATTTACATACGAGTACAAAAAAACAGTCCACTTGAGAATATAATTAGAAGGATTAATACTGAATCTAGTCAGTATGATTAAGGTAAAGACTGAGGAACAACAATCCATTTTTTTAAGAGTGAGAGACACAAAGATACAACATTAATCATATAAATGCCACTTTATTTACTACTAACAAAACCCAATATCGAGAGAGCTATGTACTACTGTGACATTGATTTTTCATCATTGTAAATTGAAAAAGTTCTTAACCATAGCTACAATTTTCACGCTTATCGTAACTATTTACTCGTAATCATGTAATAATTGCCTGTGCAGATGTTACAAAATCACTAATTCACAATTTTAGCTGTTAAGTATAAATTGGTTAACACTACTTTTAGCAGTTACAACTGATAATCTTATAGACTCTAAAGCTCGTAGTTAAGCTTATTTTCACGAGTTCGTAATATATTACTCCTTGGTATCTACAACTAATGTATAATGTTGCTTTGTTAAGCAAAAACTTTATGTCTACGTTAAGATATATCATAATCAGATGAAAGAATACACTGTTAAAAGGTACCTTTGGTAATAGTGACGTGTTTAAATGCAAAAAATAAGAACTAGTTTAGAGATAGTTGTATTCTGTTAGAAGTGGTTTACCCCTGTATATTTTTATGCGCACCCAAGTTACTTTCTTTGTTAAGTATGGAAACGTTGTTAAAATGCTTATTCGATAACAATCATTGCTATTAGGTATCGTAATGAAACATGTTATATACACATTAATTCTGTAGTCTTCAAGATAATAATATGTAGCTTTATGATGTGATACTTATTTACGTACAGGCTGCGGGGGGGGTAAGTTTAGGATGGCCATGTGCCCCCTGGAGTTTACAAATGCTTTTTGTTCATTGGTCTGAAAAAATTAAAAACTTTTTTATTTTTTTGTGACTAGAAAAATATATATTATTTATATATTAATTACTCGTACGTGTACATTATATATATACTCCTTGTAATAGTGATCATAATTTTTACGGATATAACTAATTAAGCTAACATAAATAATTGGAAGTTATCTTTTATTAATACTAACTAACAAAATCATTATACGTAAATATATATGTCATAATATCAATTAACAATAGTTTCACATTATATTTAAAAAGCTAGAATATGCATCATTATGAAACTTAAATGAAATTATATAGTACTAAGATCATATAGTACAAAAATACTTTAATCCAACTTAAACATCATTAAATAAATAAGTTAATAAACTTAATTTAAATACAAGTTCCACGATCATTATAAACATACTACTAGTATATATAAATGAGGTCATTAACCGTAGTCATTTAGTTATTGAATGCATAAACGTAATCCCAATATTTACTGAATAATCTTATAAAATCAAAAGCCTATATTCAATTAACATATGTACTACACATGGATAATATTAAAAAGGACTAATCATGAGGGACGAGGTAATATTTAACAAAAATTTGTTCATAATTTTATGAATGTAATTATCGGGATAAACACTCAGTAATCACGTGAAATAAAATGTTAAAAACATAAAAAGTATTTAACCAACATAACAAATATAATAAGTATCTAATTGACTAAATATATAAGTAAAAAAATTGTAAATAGTTTACTGAGATATTTAAAGTCTTTAAAAATCAGTAATAACACGTATTAATAATAAACGACCACAAGGAAATGGATTAGAGAATTTTTGGAATCACTGGAGAAAATTTACATAAGAAAAGGTAAGAAAAATTAATACAAACATTCCCCACAACATCCCTACTGTAGATTTGTTTGTATATAATTGGAATTATCTAGTTGAGTTTATTAATCGGATTTACGAATAATGGTCCTCGTAAGTATTCTTTTTCGATAAACATGAGACCACAAAAATAAGTTTTATTTAGTATATACTTCCGATATTCAAAACAAATTCTGAGATATACTTCTTATATCTGACAAATGTTATTTACATATAATCATAAGCTCGATATAATAACATTAACTATTACTTTTTTTTTTTTAAACTAAGAATACCCAAGGGTATAGTAACGCAACGAGAGAGTGGGTATCTCGGCTTTTGTAACTACGGAGGTAGACTTATTCCCCTCCGAGGGTTCTCGGACTCAAAACACTGAGCTCTAATGTATAGATATTTCTGAGGAAAGATACAGCGGAATATCCTAGCCGCCATATACTACGAATAAATCACTTAAGAGCGATAAATTTCGCAATATAACGATCATCAAACGTATATTAGACACTTCCGTAAAGAACGTAGATCTAGTCTTCGATCACTCTCTTTCCATTAGTCTTATTACATATCGAGGATTATTTAAAATTCTTATCACACTCAACATAATGTGTAAAAATACTTTTTATACACAACAGAGTTTTAGCCCCATAACAATTATTGTCCATTAATGCAGTTACATAGCTTAGAGTGACGTGAAAGTTATTAATTGGAGAATATTATTGTATTTTTGCTTATTTTAACATATTTTTTTACATCATTTTTTTTGTGTGCATTATTTTATATATACAATCTTTTCTACTCGATAATCGTCATAAAATATTTCACTATATACAATCGACATACTTTGCTATACACCTAACAGATTATGTTTATTCTAGACTAAACAATTATAACTTAAAAAGTAACATAGATTTTTATTCCTGTGAATGCAACAATCATAATAAATAGAAGGTATTTTGAATAAATTTATACATACAACAGTATGACGCGTTAGAGTGGTCCAATAATGATTATAAAGCGGTAAAATATTCGGTAATCATAAATATCAATAACCACCTACTTACTCCACTGCAGCTCCCCATTTCCATCACCATACTCGCCTATATGATCATATTGAATACTGATATTATATATTTCTAATGATATCTTTTAATTTATCGAGTATCATTTTGGATAAACATAACAATAAAAAAAAGTATCTTTAAAATTTATAAATACTGACCGTACGAATATATGCTTTAACGCAAACAAAGTTTTATTCTATGAGCATCAAATAAATAAGACTAAAATATCATTTAAACTTAGACAAAGAAAATATTTAATTATATCAAATTATGCATAACTTAACATACACTATTTGTGATATATATGAAAATATCTAGCTAATCATCTGAAATATTACCTATTATCAAGTTAAATGTAAGCTAACAGAGTACATAATAACAATATTCGATAGTATGTTCCCTTTAATTCCTTGACATATAGCATTAACAGGTAAAGCGTATTATTACAACAAAAATCCCTTAACAATTGACCAACTCTATAAAAACGATTACCGAGGGACATACTTGAAACTAAATTTGAATTGGTGAAAACTTATCTTCCAAATCATAAGTGACTAGCCCTAAAGCATCTTCGATATACTACACAAACATTTGAAACATATGATTATATTAAGTAAGATCCTTGGACTGCAAAATTTTTTCGGGACAATCCTTACAGTCCTGGAATCTCAAAAACTAAGAAAACTATATCCTAGGAACTGCAGATATTCTAATCATCATTTACCGATCAAAGATAAGAGTATAACGCCATCGTAAATATTCTGTAAAAACTTATAATCATATCTCTTTCGTAATCAAAATTCAGTGTTAATTTTCACACATTAGTCACGTAGTAATGAGGTTATTTCAAACAAAAAGTATTCTTAGGAGGTGTACGAAATATTTAATTCAGGGGTTTTTCCCATTAACCAATGAGTAATTAAAGCGCAATTCACCTCCCAAGAGAAATCTCCGAAGAGATGCGCCGCCGTTAATCGAACAGAGGAGCGTAATCACTGAGGTAGGGGGATCCGAAGTTAAGGCAATTTAGCGTGATTAGCGGAGCATTAGACACTCCGAAGGAGGGGAGAGTGAAGGGGCACTAAGCATATGTGAGGAGCTAAGTGAGATTAGCTTCAAAAAAAGACATATTAGACTCACATTGGCGAGGGTGATTACCCGTTAACTACTGCAATAAGGTTGTCTTTCACTTGGAGAGAGACATCAGACCTTACTGGCGGATAGTCAGACTCCTGCTTTCCTGCGCAAGGTTCCGGTTTCTCGCGAATATCAACGAGCCTTAGTTATAGAGAGGAAGGGTACATTCTCTCGTGGGATTATTCCTTTCTCAGTAGAACCGTCACCGTAGTCGGGTAATCACACTCGTTTACTACTACTAAAGTCTATGTCCAAATCCAAGCCAAAAAGTGTTTCCTCCCTCTTGTCCTGATACGGGCTTTCTCAGGGACACACTCACCCGGTGTGGGCCAAGTACCTTCTTGAAGGTTTAGCGACCGAGGACTGTTTGCCTTCTTTCACTCTTCATATGCTTTCCCACTCGAGTCTAGAGAGGACTGTAAAACGATCGCATCTAATTCCTTTAAATACGTCCTCGTACTTTTTTACTGACTAAACGTGACACCTATATATTATTAATTACGCGATGAAGATTATCGGCTTTTTCTCCCAGAGACCTATAACATCAAGATCTTGCAAAAATATAACTATCTACACCCCACTGCTAGCTTATTACTATAATAGTCTTTGCTTTAATTAAGGTTCTTATTAATTAAGCTAAATTTTCGGAATGATAGACAATATTATTTTGTACATACCTTAATTTTAAGTTACCTTTCTTAGTGAAGTTGGAAGAGAGATTCGAAGTGGGTATTCATCGCGTTTGCTGATGTAATGCACAAAACCCTTACATAGGGAGGCAGAACTTCGTATATATTTTCCACGGTCGTATCCAAAACTGTAGACTGGCTAAGGAACTAAGGTGATTCAGGTGGACATTCGTGGATCGGGGACAAAACCAACCAAAACCTCTCGGGACTCTATTCTTTGAGAACGCATGGGTAAATTTGTTATACTTCATGTTTTCTTTTTGATCGAATTAGAGTTGCTCTGAAAATTTCCGACGACTTTAATATTGCGGTAACGTGCGCCCTACAATCGAAGCTGGAATACGGACATGATACAGATTTGTGCCACACCGTCATAATAGGGAAATGTTCGAAGTCATTGATTTCTGATTGGATTCCGTGAACACCGCTTTCTGGATTCTTATGGGAACTCACTGCACTACCTACACACCAGCTATGACGATGTTAATTTCCGAGCATTAGAAGCAAGTGCAGGACAAGCAACGTGTGACCCACACAGGGTGCGCAACGAGATTTTTTCGCCCGGAGAACTAAGAAAGAGCCTAGCTAAAGAGTGTAAGTGAAAATCACTGCTGAAGTTAAGAGAGATAGTTCCTTTCACCGAGAAAGCAGCTAGTCTCTCAACTCTACAGCACAATTGTCTTAATGGAAACACACGGGCATAGAGTGACCCACTCTGTTATCGAATCTATTAAAGGCCTCTCTAACGCTTTCTACAACGAATACTTTTCCGGTGGCGCGAGTATCAGATCTTACACTTATCACCTAGATAGGAAAAAGACTCTGTTATCAATAGCGTTGAAAATCTGGTTTGGGCTTACACCAGACCTGTAGCGACAAACCTTGAGGACATTATAATATACTCCTGGTTGTATTGTCGAGTTCTCAGGGATCTTTTGCGGCTAGAGAAATGCGGTGGAGACAGTCGTTCCAACGGTTTATCGACAGAATTGCCTCGCGGGGCTTCTTTTCGCTTGGGTTGCTTGGAACGAGCTCTTTGTTCGCTAGCCACACTCTGAGGAGGGCATCCGGAGCATACTATCACAGAACGGGCTGGGTCACAAGGTTGAGAGGAATTGGCATATCTGTGTCATACGGAGCAGAAGGAAATAAGATGGCGGTTGTGCGCGTCTACAACTCTTACTTAATATCATCATGGACAATAGTTGCTGCTGCATTAGAGTCGTACCGGAGGTACGATCCGGTCAATAAGAGTAAAGCCCGATCAATAGGTATAAAAGGATAGCAAATTAACCAAATACGCAAGGAACAATAAAAAAAGATCGTTCACTAGCTGTTATGGTGATTGAAGGTGAATTCTTTGTTAATTGCACTAGGTATATTTAGTGCCTGACAAGTCATGCTGACTGAGGAAACTTTTCCCTCTGCCGTTAATCATGCACTTTCTCGGCAATGATGTGATTTTTTCAACAATTTGTGAGTGAAGTGAAAGAGCCCGCGATCGATGTTTTAGCGTACCTGACTGCACATGATGAATCCAAGCCTTCTCAGGAGATAACAGCTATCAAACATTTGCATTTATCGGGTAGAATTGCATCTTGGCAAGATATTATGGGTCGGGTAGTAAAAAGGTCAGAATACAATACCTGAATGGTTTAATGGGGTAAATAATTAAACTTTGCTTTTACATTTCTCACGACAAGGAGTTAAGACCAGAATGAAAAGGTTGATAATACGGCTTTACAGAGAGACTTCGCTATGGACGCAATGGAACTAATGCAGACGTTCTCGGTGCTATGTACGGTAGCTTGGTGGCTATAAAACGAGCGGAGATGTTTGTTACTTTGGGGGGTTATATCGACAAAGCCAGGTCACGCTTATATAATAGCGTGAGACATATCGTGAGAAGTGACTATCTAGTTCTCCAGAGAGACTCTCAATTCAGGATATTAGCGCTAAGCAAATTTTACACATGATCGACAGCACTCATATGAGAGTAGACACATGTCACTGCGTGATGCAATTTCAAGGTATAAGAGGTCAATGCTCTTGTCTGCTCTAATGGGTTCATCGTTAACTATGAGAGACATGGCAAAGACCAGCGCAGATCGAGAAGAAGAATGTTCCTCTGAATCAACACAAGATTACTTATTCAGCTGGCAAAGTTGGCTAACGTGGAGACTAGCAAGTGCGATCTGCAGAAGATTCATACTTTGTGATATGTAACAGAAACATCAGTAAGGGAAACTGTTTGGTTATTAAATGCGTGGGTGGTGGATTTTGTTGTGTTGCTCGCATATTTGCAGATGGGAAACCTGCGTGCTCAGTTATTCGCAACAAGGTATATAACACCAACTTCATTGACACTTGTCTCAACCCTAGAAGATGCGACTTTCACAATAGGATTAAGCCGTTTCGATAGTGTAGCCAAGACGAGATGTTAGTTACGGACCGTTAGATAAAAAAGGATATTTAATCAGTGCAAATGGTATAATTGATGGGTTCAACGTTCATGGGAGGGTCGAACAGGCTAACTTCACTTAGCGAACTCTTACTTAGCAGGTGAGATTCGGCCGCTAAGGGATACGCTTTTGAAAGGTCAAATAGTACAATCGTCTAGGACCTCTCAAACTTTAGTTGATATTAGACAGTACGCGTGAGTGACAATGCCTTGAGGCGTAGTGATCGATTGTTATCACTCGATGAGATACGAAGACATTTCTCTGCTAGCTCGTTAGCTAGGGAAGTCATATAGGATGGGTGAAAGAGAATAACGCTAGGGAGAGAACCCTATTGAGTGTTTGGCTACTAAGTTCAAGCGACTTGTGCATCAAGATATGGCTGGTTATCCAGGAGACCCGTGTTCGGCGTGTTCCTTTTACTGTGTTACAATTGTCAAATGAAAATTATAGCACATTTCGCATCTTTCCTTTTAAGAGACAATTATGATGCGATTCATTGGCTCTGAGAAGAGTTTCCTCACATATAAAAAATTATACGAGTGACTACGAGCTAATACATAATGTGAATAAATGCGAGACTATGTCTTAACGACACTCAATTTCTCGTTTCTGCTGGGAAGCTCACAATCTGGAACCTTTAGATTCGCTGTGGTACATTGAAAGTCTTTTCCTTTTGGTTATGGTGACTTAGTATGAAGAATCATTGGCTATAGAAGAAGGTTCTCTAATACAAAGGTGCATTTGAGTGAAAGGTTTCAGCTTCGAAACTCGTCTTTTAATGGCTCAACCTTCTTGGTACGATGAGTTCATGGAGGAATTTACTAATTTGTCGAATAAATTCTCAACGGCCTATGTCTCAGATGCATTCTACTTTCTATAACTACACGAGTGCATTAGAAGAACGCTTGACATGATTGCGTGACTTAGGGACTACACCTTCTCATCGGCATGTTTTAGGTTAATGCATTCATCATCGTCGAAGGATCTGTCTTCTATAACAACTACACGCATTATGTATGAGTCGATTGTGCACAGACAAAATCTATCAAATGATAGACACAGTAATGTATCATCGCCAAGATAGGCTGGAGACGTGATAGAGAGCGACGTGTTATTTAGACAACGAAGCATTGAGAACTCACGCTGTACGGGGAACTGTGGAGTCTTGTTTGAATAGTTTTCTTCACGATTCAAGCGCACATTCTCTTGAAAAAGAGTGGTAGTTTGCTAAAAATTCTAGCGCATTACTTTACACTGATAGACGCTTAATTCTCATTACGACTTGCTCGAGCTACACAACGTATTTTCTGAGATCAAGGTTTGTAATAATGAGTATAGCAGACTTTTGAGGTGAAGTGTGGAGAGATTGAAATATGCATGCTAGACGATAAGTTGAATGCTTTCTAGAGAGTTTGACAGACACGAATGTAATGTACGAAAATACTAAGCAGAAATTCGATAATTGTTTCCATGTGTGACCAACACGGATTTCCATCAACACCTGTAATAATATCGCGTGTCAATGACACGTGTCATCAACTAATACCTGCACCAGCGCACGATACCATCATCAGCCTTATCCGTGTTTTTATACTCGACTAACTCTCGAAATATGGCCACATGTAGCTGTCTCCAGCAGATTAGATAATAATCGGTTCGAAGGTTCTGTGAAGAAACAGTGACGAGCTAATACCAGAAATTTCGCTGTAACAATACAATCTTTTAGTGACGGTTGATATTTTTTTGCAATTATGGAACCGCGTACACATCCTGTCATCGTGTGTTATCGATTCCTCTTCTTTTCACGTCCTAGCTGCATACTGAGCTGCCAATCCATTTAGACTGCATCAACCGAAGCACTGTGCATGAAATTGCACGAGGTCAGAGGTCTTCGTGTGTGCCCAGAATTGTTTGGAGAGGAGATATACGAACACGAGTTAGCTTGGGATAGAGAGGAGTCGTCTGCCGAGGGCTACACGCTATATCGACTGAACTATACACTAGGCACTTCTACGCGCGTAGAAGGGGGTACTTTAGTAGTCGGGTTGTGCGTGCTATTACTGTTAACGAAACTACGAAAACGATGACTGTTAGGAAATGTTTTTGAGAATAGATGGCGTGAGGCACGTGTGTAGACTCAATGACGGTTTGAAATTGGTAATTCTTGTGTCGGTTATGCTTAGACTTGACCGAAATAGAAGGGAACGGTGAGAACCTCTCTCTCAAAGACGTTACAGGTATAGGGTTTGTATGGTACAATGCCTTATATGTGAGTATCGCGTTAAGTGCAGTGTAATTTTCATCTTGAACACGAATTTAGACAAATGAGTTGGATGTGACAGGAACTGACTATCTTTCTGAAGTTTGTTCTGTCAAGAACCGTGCATTTCTTACTCTTCATATATACTCTACTAATGACTATGCTGTATCTATCAACTCAAAATGAGATCTACGAATCTACTAGTTCGTCGCGAAGTCACTTGTTATACAATAGTGCGGAATCGTATTGCAGGTCACTGGTTCGCGTTTCGGCGTTCCCTCTCCGTTACTTAGATCAAAGACGAAATTGAATTTTCCTTTGGAGAGATTTGATGCGACTCCCTGGCTCTGAGCAGATTCGCACCACGAGTTATCATCCTACAGCTAAAGGTATTTGTGAGCGCTTTCTTCATCGCCAACTCTACTCGTTCCTGGCAGCTCAACCTCAACCAGATCGCTGGATGAAACCCTCCTTTGGTTATGCTTGTTTTACGCATGGCTATTAGGGGATCTTCAGTCTATGTAGCCGAATCGTCTATGGTTCACCTTTGTGCTTGCTCGGGATTCTTTCTCAGTATTCTCCACCTCCTTTCTCGATGCTCTTTCTATCTCACGTCCTTGAGACGCTGTTGCTGCGTTTGGGACCTACACCTTCCAGCATCTTAAGGTGCATCCTCATTCCGAGGATCTTTCTCCTGCATCACGTTTTTTGCGAGCCATGATCACATGAACCTAACTACGACGAACCTTTTCCTGTGATACTTAGGAAGGAAAAATTCTTTCACGATCCACGTCCCACACGCACAGAGGTCGTTTCGACTCGACCGCCTTAAGCCTGCTTTTTCGAGGCGAATCCTCTTCCTGTTCTTCGACTCCTGACGCATTACCTTTCTGTATTCAATTTCTCCTCCTTTCAAATCGTTCTTTTAAAACGTTTCCTATCTCTCCTCCTTAGCCATCTTTCCCTCCCCTTCTACCACCTCCTCCTCCTCCTCCCCCCTCTCCCTTTTCGCACACTGAATGAAATCCGACACCAACTCCCTCTGCCAACACAAGCACCAATACGACCCGGCTCAGACTCCACACCGCACGGTCATCGTCCTCCTTGCCTCCCTCACTCCGGGCTCGGATTCATTCAAACTCGCAGCTCCCACCTCGGGGGCTACTCTTACGACCACACTGCAGATGTTCCGACTACGCCCGATCACCCCTCACGAAACCTGGGGGAATCCTGGTCCGAAGAACTCCATCCAACCATTACTAGATATGAGCAGGGGTAGGCACATTCAATGGCCGGCGCGCACTATTTGGAATAGTTTCGTGCCTTCAGCACTGCAGGGAGTATCTGTGGTGATTTTGAGGTCAGGTCAATTTTTACCCAACATAGCGTGCCAAATGCAATTAGCGTGTTTTTTTTAACACAAAGAACTCCATAATTCTCACCCATGGTCCAAACTTATTAAAAATTATTGATTACTTTAACGTGCGTCCTCATCTCATTCTACCGCCATTTTTGCGTTCAACTGCAACCGTTTGCCGAGCTCTTATAACTTAATTGAATTTTTTTATTACTTTATGTTATCTAAAGCTTAATTTTAAAGCGAAGCTAATTTACTTTTATATTGCCATCGGTGAGTGAAATAGGCAGGCGAATTTATTTATTAATTATATATTAATGAAATAATATTCAAAAATGTCGGTACCCTGTGTTGTTATAGCCCTATTAATAGTTATTTCTTTATAATATTTTTATTTTAATGCTTAGCTAGCTATCTCATTCAAGCACCCTTAGATTAGTATATACTAAGGGCCTATAATTTTATGTAAGCCCCATTCATGGTGGAACCTAACGCCCGATTTTTGTTCCTTGGCAATTAATACAAACTTTTATGAAGGCCAACAAGTAGGCCATCTAATAGGCCCAAAATAATTATAATTATGATTATTATACAAAAATTTAAATGTAAAATAATTAATATTTATTAATATTTTTATAGCAAAATATATCTTGAAACTCTTTTTTTTTTAAAGATAATTTTTCTAATTACCCCAACAAGTAGGCCATCTATATAGGCTCAAAATTTTTATTCATATTTTTATTATACAAAATTTAATGTACAATAATTTATTTATATATTTTATGTTTAAATTATTTATATTATTTTTATTTCATAATAATTTTTAATATAGGCAACAAGTGTAAAGAGAGCCATCTAAAAATAGAGCTCAAAATCCATTCATAATTTCAATTATCAAATTAATACAAACTTTAATAGTAAAATAATTAAATTTAATTAAATTTATGTTAAATTTAGTTATATCACTTATAATTATATTCTTAGTATATATTTATCTCACAATATTCCTACATGATTTAAAATCCCAGAAGTTACTGGGCGTCGTTTTTTTAAACCATCACCAAATTCAACTCCACATCAAATATATTTGATAATAAAAATCCGTATCTTGAGTTTGGCCCAACTAAGAACTCAAAAAACAGCACCCAAACAGCATAAAAATACAACAAAAACAATAAATCAAAATCCACCACTATATTAACCTAACTTAACTTATATTATTATATATATATAATAAAAATAAAATAATATATAAAATTATATATATATATATATATTTTCTTTAGCATATTATATAGTCAATATACTAAAATGAGGAATCCTTTCACTTAAAATCTAATACATAATATACATAACATATCAACTACTACTCTTTTCTGTCAATGCTGCATTACTCTATTAATACTATAACAAACAATAAATAAAAGGTTACCTAAACCCTCTCAAATCCAACTAATATATATATATAAATAACCAAATACACATTATATATATATACTAAATATAACCTCTATACTTCACCATTAAATATAATACAAAATAAAATACAATCCTAAAATATATATAAAATACCCTATATATATATAATAATAATAACAAACAAAACATAACATAAAATAAATAATAACTAAATCATATATTAATACGAGCCACAAAGATCAATAAGTTGCAAAGCCGCACATTAGAAAAGGAAGAAAAACCGAAGCCTCCGAACCCACTCCTATCATAATAAAATCACTATTCATCAGAAAAAAAGAAAAAATATCAAATAAAAAAGATTACAAATTCTGTCTCCTGAGACAAAAGAAAGGATGCTCAAAAATGATTGACTTAAGGCCGGACACCCAAAAAAATTTATATAAAATCTTAGAATTCCAGCGAAACAAATTTCGGATCAACATCATATATTGAAAAATATTAGAATTTCTATTTCTGAAGGCAAAAGAAAATATGACCAATCTGACCAATCAGAATATTATAAATAAATAAAAATTTAAATTTTCATTTAACAAGAGTATATGAAGCACAATTTAAATTTATAAAACTTAAACTTAATTCTCTATTCTATATATTCCAGATATCAATTATAAAAAAAATAAACTTATATATTAAATAGAACAATAAAAACAAAAAATGAAAATGGAAAAATAAAAAATATGTGTATGAGGAAAAACAAAAAACTAATAAACTCAACAAAGGTGAATAATACTTTTCAATACAAAATGAAATAAAAATAAAAATATTAAGGGCCAGTACTTAAATATAGAAGCTGTTGTTATAAATTGATTCATTTGGTCTACTTGTTGTAGGTTTAAACGAATGCGAAAATATTGAGTCAATATGCAAAGCGTAATTAAATATTTCGCAACCCACAAGGCTCTTGGGGCTGGTAACCTCTTCTGCCTATTTTACTCATACTACCGCCATGAAAACATTTCGCGTAAGGAAAAAACAAAGTACCAAGACATAAATACATTTCTGCGGATTGAACAAACCCAACCCTGACATCCAAATAGCGGGGACACGGGGTGATATTCGCAATAATAAATGACAATACTAAAATATTAACAAATATAAAAATAAACAATAACTTCCCCCTAATTATAAATTATATACAATATACCTATATATAGATAAATAACTAAAAAACCAAAAAATAATAATACATATAAAAAATATATATATATATATAATATATATACGTCTCATATAAATATATTATATATATATATAAAAACATAATAATATATATATACCGTATATATTATATATACTAATAACTAATTAAAAACATATAAATAATAATAAAATAAATTAACTAATAATAATAAATAATATAAATAACTAATATATAATATTACAAAAAAAATAATATAACCTAATTAAGAGAGTTTTTGCAACACTTAATACGATTCTCTAATTGGGACTCATGTTTTTTGCTATAAAAAATAATATATATAATACTCACTATATATCATAAAATAATAACTCATTTGAATTTAAAAATACCATAATAATATAAAATAATATAAAAATACTCCCTATATATAATAAATAATACATATATATTTATATATATTTATAATAATATTATAATCAAAACGATTTTACACACTGGAATTTTAGAGAATAGATAAAAGTTTGCACAACGCTTCTAAGAATTTCTAACTTTTTAAAGGTAAAAAAAAAATGCGTTATTTCCTGTTCATCAGGCTCGGCGTTATATAGCTACAGAGAATTGGCAAAAAAAAAACAAATAATGTAGGAAATCTCTGTTTAGTACCGCACTTTTATAAAAAATTGTATGACAGCACTATGCGCACTATGACGCCTACAAAAGTATGCATAGTGCGACCATTTACGTGCTCTACATGGGAAAATTTTTCCAAATAAAAGTTCTAGATATTAAAATAAATAAAATAATATAAATATAAACTAAATAACTAATATAAATAAATAGTAATCTAATTTGAATAGGAATTGGATGGCCATATCAACGGGAACTCCCACTCAATTACCCAATTTTGTGTAGATCTATAAATAAATTAAATATAAACTCCAATAAAAATAAAAAAAAACCTAAAAAAACCATATACAGAAATATAATAAAATAATATTATAAATATATATAATATATAAATATAATATAAGTATGGTATATATTTTACTTTTAAGGAGAGTCACACAGTATTCATCAAGCTCCCCAATAGATGGCGCAGATGGTATATTCAGTTAAGCTTGTTAGTCTATCCGGTTCTCAAGGAGGCTGAGAACTTTATAAGATTACCTCGAAGTGAATAACTAGTTTATATATTAATCTTCTCACTTTATTTCCTTATGAGAGTAGTGTAATGCCGACAAGATAATTTTAAATAAAAAGCATATATTTTAAGGAAATATATATATATTTAATAGGTATATATATGAAAAGTTAACAAAGAAAGTAGTTTGCCAATCAATATAATAAATATATTTAATAGATAATTTTCAATATATATATTTAGAAGTAATATTACTTCTATTAATAAGATAATAATTAGGATTATATTTTTGAGAAAAAGTGAAAATTTTTATATAATATATATATAATATGCTTATATAAATATAATATAGTATTAATTTTACATATAATAATAAACACCTCTCTCTCTACTATATAAAAAAGTCAAAAAAGACGAAAACGAAAACGGTTAAATAAATTAAAAATAATTACAATTTTAAACATAATTGAAAGTAATAAATAGAAATATAAATAGATTAAAATAATTATAATAAAATCACAAAAAACAACTATATAAAACGAAAGCAGCGCTAATAACTCCGTATTAATAAAATATTAATATATCCATAAAAATAAGAATAAATAATATATGATTACTATAAACTTCTATATAGGCTATAAATAAATAAAATACTCCGAAATATATAAAATATGAAAATATAATAATAGGTAGAGTACGTAAATATAAATAACTAACCCGACGGGGCTACCAGGCACACCTTTGCATCCCTGATCGTTCCTGCTTAATATTATCATGAAATTGGTGGCTCCGACGCTTCGCTACCTCTAAAAGTTTATTAATAATAAAAGAACTGAACTATGTATAAAGGTTCTCGTCTACTTTTTGAAGTAGGAATTGGAAAATTGAACATTATAATGAAAAAATTGACATCTCCAACAATAAGGATTTGAAATATAGTGATGTTAACATTACACAATACACGAAAACTAATCGAAAAATTGTTATAAATCATGTAACTATTTTCAAAATATAATAATGAAATAATAATTAACATTAAAAATCTTGTAATTTTTATATATTTAAGCTTAAATTGTCAATAAAAATATAAACAGCAAAAAATTATAAATACAACCAAATTAATATAATAATTCTAACCAAGTAAAATTATCACCATAAGTTATTATTAGAATCTCCTTCACAAAATAAAATTTGAATAATAAAAAAAAATACATTTTTGAAACTTAATAATATTTAATCTCCACATAGTGATTAGAAGAGGACAATAGGTTCCACCAGAAGAGATAAGAGAATATCATAGAGAAGCACAGAAAAAATTTCATTTATAAGAGGAATTCATGTTTTAAAAATAATTATATTTCCAGTGGAATGACAACATAATGTAGATGTCAGGACATTTAAAATATTATCATATGTAATTGGAAAGAAAATTTGTATAAAAGAAAGAGAGTAAAAATTACATAAATATGACGAATTTAATCAAACAGAATGAGAATGTGGAGAAGAAAAATATGTGAGATCATCATAACAAAATGGGAGTTGGATTTGAGTTTTAAAAAAGGATATTTAGCTAATACCATAATAGATTTAAAATTTTATAAAAAATATATAACACCTAGTGATGGTCCTATGTTATAATTTAGCATAAGTCTGACATAGTAATTCATAGTGAATAACTCAATCATATACTGAAATATCATCTCATACGTAAATACTGATCCTCATATAATCACTTCAAAATATATATGTTTTTGTATTCTAGTCGATACTACATTTCATAAAGAACTTAATACACTAATACAAATTGTTAGTTAGAAAACACCTAGACAACCCCGGTAAGTAGAGATAAAGGTATTTATTATATAAAATGTCTGCCATAATTCTCTCGAAATAATTATTCGACTACTCAATGGAAAAGTTCTCTCTAGATCACCTGAAATTTCTTCTACAACTTCTCCCATCTGACTTGTCGAATTCCCCCACATATAAATTTACTGAAGAGATTAGTGAAATAAGTGATTAATTGTGTTATAGAGAAAAAAAAGGATTATTGATTACTTACAAAAAAAATCTTATATCATGATATTTTCCCCCTGATTTTCGAGAGTTATGAAAAATTTGTAATTCATCCCTATTCCGAAAAAGATTTAATTTGATTATGACGTTAAGATTATATCATCAGTTATCTTTTGGAGATGTAAAAATACAAATTATGTTAATTCTTCAATTCTTTGCGGTCACGGAAACCTAATATAAACGATAGAATAAGTAAGCGTAGAGATGATTTAGAAATAGAAACCTCATACATATTGGTAATTATAAACTTTTAGCGTTAATTCAACAATATCATAGGAGAAATCCTTAAGGATATAAATCTGAAGTAATATTTAAAGCCTGATAGTATATGTGAAAAAAAAGAAACAGATGAATATAGTATTTACAAAAATATAATTAAAAGCTCTGATTTGTTTTCCATCTATTATTTATTATAGAGGAAAAAAAGTTTATATTGTTATGAATAAAATATATACTCCATGTTTTCGTTCTTATTATGTATCTTAGAAATCAGTACATTCAACGAAATTTCCGGGAAATTCCTGTAAAAATCTTCTCACCGAAAATATAATAATAATTATTTCATTCTTTATTATTCTTTCTTCAACAAAAAATGATCATATCCCCTTAAATTATTTGCTGAAGAAGAACAAAGATTATCAATTAAATAATTTTGTTTGTATACACTTTTAATCTCAGGTGATGCCCACAATCATATCAATCAACATCCAACCGTCTTCAAAAGAAGGTTCATCTAACCTAAACTAAGAAGTATTATTAAGATTAAAAATTGTTCCCAATAGATAAACCCCTTTCACTAACAACAAGTTAAACAACACTGCCATGTTTTACAAATTAAGAAAAAAATTAGTATCAACGTTTGTAGGTTGAAATCTGAAATAATATCTCCTTACTCAAAACTCCGATAACGTTCGCACGAAGATGCGCATTAACTACAATGATAATTTGGAAAAAGAAATTTCATTCTGAATAATTGGTGTACTAAAGCTAAGACGCGGAAAACCTATAATCATTTCAAAGTTAATTAACAATTTCACTGAATAATAATACCTTGAAATTATACTCATACTTGCCCATCCAAACCAGAAAAGAGCGTCAAAAAATCACTAATACAAAAATGCAATTACCAACTTAACACTGTAAAAAAAATCAATTATCATACCCACAATAAAACCCAGATTATATCTTAAGAAAGCACCTCCATTTCATATGCAAATAAACAGAATGACGGAAGCACAATTCCGAACAACCAATACAAGATTTCTTAACCCTTTTGAATGATGTCCCATCCGGTATTAAGGAAAAAGACATATATTAGTCCTCTGATAAAGAACAACAACAAAGAGTTAACGTTATATATCAAAACAATTATTTACATATATCCAAAAATAGAGTCTGAAAGACTATTTTATTAAATCAGTTTTTATAAAGGCTTTTTCAAAACCATCTTTTAAATCAGACGTTATTAAATTATGCATATCATTAATCCTTCCAAGCTATGTATCGCAAAACAAATTATTATTAAATTATAATGAATTACAACTTTACCCCTTTTATTCTAAAAGTATATAGATTAATCATTACTTCCCGGTCTTAAATACTTAACATTTTTGAAATCACACGGACCTCAAACGATTACTTATAGTATTGCACTAA
>JABUQX010057964.1:0-40000 GCA_015478945.1 Trachelipus rathkii
ATATATATATATATTATATATATAATATATATATATATAATATATATATATATATAATATATTATATATATATTATATAGATTATATATATATATATATGATATATATATTAAATATATATATAATATTATATATATATATATAAGTATATAATATATATAATATATTAATATATATTATTGATATATATAATTATTGTTATATTAGTATATTATATTATAGTATATATATTATATAGATACGTATATATTTATATATATATATTAGTATATATATATATATATACGTATATATTATGTTATATATATATATATATATTATATTATATACTTATATATATGTATATTATAATATATAATATATGATATATATATTTATATATATATATATATATATAGTAGTATATATATATATATATATATATATATATATATATATATGATTTTTTATATTATTATATTTAAATGAAGAGTTGAAAGGTTAGTTAGTAGTTAGTTAGGTATAGGTTAGTTTCGTCTTGTTAGCATTAGCGTTAGGTTAGGTAAGGTTAGGTTAGGTGTAGAGGTTAGTTTGCTTTGAATTTTAATTCTTCGGTTCAACTTACTCATTATTATCTCTACCTCTTATAAAAATTGTTAAAATTTATGACTATATTTTTTTAAATATATAATTCTTCTCGCAGAATTTTAATAGATGAATTCCTTCACCTATGACTATATAAAAAGAAATTATTGTACTTCACTCTAATTTGAGTTAAAACAAGCCATGTATTGTTCTCTAACTGCGCACAGTTTCATTACAACCGTTGTTTTTGCGTCTCCAAATTTTCTTTCATCTTTATACTTTATAACCATTGGATTTTGCTTTTTGCATTTTACTTTTTCGTATGAAAATTATAATTCGAAAAAACTTTATAGCATCGTCTTAACTAACGATATTTTGGAAAATTTTTGAAAAACTAATATTTTTCATTCAAGCCGCTTTTATTGTATACCATACAGATTATTTAAATACTTTTTCGAGTATTCAGGTGACAGCTCATTTCTTATGAGATCTTGTTGGTACTTGTTTAAGTACAAATTAATTTTTCTCTTTCCTGTTATGAATATTGGGTAAAAATCATAAAATACGTCAGAAAGCAGCTTTATTATGCAATTTCAAACTCGTATCCTAATTTTTTTAGTACTTCTACATAATTTCCGAGAAGAGAGATATTTACATGTTTGAGATTCAGTGAAAAGGTTATAGAATTCTGCAAATTTTACTGAAAAATTCAACAGTCCAGACAAATATCGACAAACCTATATATATATATATATATATATATATAGTATATAATATTATATCATATATATATATATATATATATATATAGTATATATATATATAGATATATATATTATATATATTTATATATATATAGTATATAGTATATATCTATATATATATTATATATTTATATATATATTTATTATATATACTATATATGATTATATATAATTATGATATATATTTAAATATATTATTATATATATATTTATTATATATATATATATTATTATATAATATATATATATATATATATATATATATATATTTAATCAGTGGCGACATCCATCCACTTTACTACTCCGTGCTCTCTCTCTCTTCTCTCTCTCTCTCTCTCTCTTCTCCTCTCTCTCTCTCTAGTATATAATTATATACTATATAATATATACTTATATATATAATATATATATATATATAATATATTATATTACTATATATATGATATATATATATTATTAATATATAATAAAAACTTGAGTAGTGTAGCTCATAAATTATGTTTTTTGATTTGTTTGTAAACCAGAATCAACTTACAAGTCTTCTTTGTCTTCCCATAAGTTTATTTACTAACTTATTTATTTATTTATTATAATTCTAAACTGTTATTATGTAATATTTTTTATTAATTTATTTTTTTATTAGATATTTTATAAAATATTATTTGTTATGCAGATACTCTTTGAGCATTTTTTTTATAACAAGTATTTATAAAATTTTATACTCTAAATTCACTAATATGATATCCCCAATTGCTTTGGGCACGGTAGTCCTATTTAATGTGTAAAAGCGATATTAAAGACTCCTATTCTTCCTTTTATTTACAATTTTGCATAATTCTCTATATATTTTATTAGTAATAATTTGCATTGATTTGACCAACTTTCGCAAAAATATAGAATATTATCGTAAACATTATGAATTGCAAAATATAGTTTCTAAATGTCAAACTAGTGCTTGAGCACGAGTTAGCACGAGTGAGAGTTGCCTCTGAATATATGCTATATACTATAATATATTATAATATATCTATAAATATACAAACACTATATATATATATATAATAGTTATATATAAATATATATATATATATATATATATATATATATATAAATGTTTTCCATTATATATTTAGATCATGCTGCGAATAAAAAGAGATCCAGTGTTGAATTAAGCAAAATAATACTAATCGCTTTCAATTCACAATTTAAATTCTTTGCTGTAATTAAATGAACATAAACCAAATTGGCTTCAATATTTTGGAATAAATGCTCAACACGTCGCATAACTTTCAAAAAGTAACAAAGTAACAGCTACGCGTTTGAATAGATAATACACTCAAAATGTTTAACAACTCGGGCGTTAGGTATCAGGCGGCAAGCATCCTGCCTTCTTTTAGTTGTCTGCTATTTAAAATTTTGTTTTTTTTTTTTTAAAGGTTTTTATATGGTGTAAAGTAATAAATTAATAATAAACTAGTTATTTCTCTATTGGATCAAACATGTCATCTAATTTGAAATATAATTAAATACTGTAAGTTTTTTTAATTTTTATTAATATAACAACGCAAAATCTTTTCTTATAAATACATACAAACGATAATAATGGAACAGCCCAATCATTATTCATCAACGAAATCTTTTTCCCCTACACAAAGTTTAAATACAAAAAAAAATAAAAAAAAAAAAATAAAATAAAAATAAAAATAAATAAATAAATATTAATATTCGTTTAAATTTGTAAGTTACTTAAAGGAAAGGCAGCAATTTATATGATTTGAAGAAAGTGTTAAATGCATTTTCTAATCCCATAAAGAATCATTTATTGTTAAGTTATATTAAAGGTAAAGATCCCTTATACTCTAGAGAGTTAACGAACCTCCTGTAAATGATTCGTCAACACTTTTATAATAAAATAATAATCAATAATATAATAATAATAATAAAAATATATAATAATAATAATAAATAATCAATAATAATACAATCCTATTCAAGGATTATAATATAGGATATAATAATAATAATAATAATAATAATAATAATAATAATAATAATAATAATAATAATAATAATAATAATAATAATAATAATAATAATAATAATAATAATAATAATAATAAAATAAATAATAATATCAGAATTATGCTCTATGATATTATTATTTATCTTAATCATATTAGGTACATATTACTACAAAAATAATGATAATATAATAATAAGAGAAGAAGAAGGAGAAGAGAAAGAAGAAGAAGCAAGAAGAAGAGAAGAAGAAAAAGCAAGAAAAAGAAGAAGAAGAGAACGAGAAAGAAGAAGAGAGAAGAAAGAAAGAAGAACGAAGAAGAAGAAGAAGCAAGAAGAGAAGAAAAGAGGAAGAAGAAGAAGAAAGAAGAAGAAGGAAAAAAAGAAAAGAAGAAGAGAAAAAGGAAAAAGGAAGAAGGAAGAGAAAAAGGAAAAGAGAAAGAGAAGAAAAGAAATGGAAAAGAAAAGAAAGACAAAAAAAAAGTAGAAGAAAAGAAAAAGGAAAGAAGAAGAAGAGAAAAAACGGAAAAGAAGAAGAAAGAGGAAACGGAAAAGGAAGAAGAAAGAAAAGGGAAAGAGGAAAGAAGAGAAAAAGGAAAAGAAGAAGAAGAGAAAAAGGAAAAGAAGAAGAAGAGAAAAAGGAAAAGAAGAAGAAGAGAAAACGGAAAGAAGAGAAAAGAAGAAAGAAAAGAAGAAGAAGAGAAATACAGGAACAGAAGAGAAAAAGGAAAAAGAAAAGGGAAAAAGGATAAGAAGAAGAAGAAGAAGAAGAAGAAGAAGAAGAAGAAGAAGAAGAAGATCATATTGATCTTCCCTTTTCTTACCTTTCAATTGTTATAGTATACTGCTAAATTCTTTACGCTTCGGTCTTCTTCCAATCACTTCACATTTCTAAATCCTTCCCAATAAAGGACCGCCTACAAAGAGGAAAGTTTTTTGGCAGCAAACTGGTCTGACTTGTGATCGTATTTCTACGACTTCTCTTGGAATTATTCAGAGAGAGGGATCCCTAGGAGTGCGCAGAACTCACTGGCATGGAGGTGTACACCCTATTCTCTTTCTTTCAACTAAGTATAAACCTTGGGTTAAATCTGCTTCTTGATGTACAATATTGTTTTATTTCAAACTCCAGAATTCCATCTTTATTTTATTCTTCTAGAATCGTGCTAAATCTATTATACGTAACACTAAAAGCTCCTTTTCTTCGTAGAAAATGCATAATAATTTTATTCTTTCTATTCCCGCTGTTTTGTCATTTTCCCAAATTGTCGACTCCAACTTTTCTCTTCTAATTTCCTCCTCTTATTTCTTACCGGCGGCACCACTTCTGTCTTCTGCTAAAGCTGAATGAACTGTTCCCTCAAATTTTTGGCCCAAATGTCCCTTAAATAATTCCATAGTTGTTTTCTCTCCACATTCCTCCACTATATTATAATATATATATATATATATATATATATATATTATAATTATAATATATAATAATTATATATATATATATATATATAGTTTTATATATATATATATATATATATTAATATCTATAATATATATATATATCAGTATTATGAATCTCTCTCTCTTCTCTCTCTCTCTCTCTTTCTCTCTCCTCTAATCTTATTCTCTCCTCTCTCTGCTCTCTTCTCTTCTCTTCTCTCTCTCTCTCTCTCTCTCTCTCCCCTCTCTCTCTCTCTCTCTCTTTCTCTCTCAACTACAATAAGAATGCGTAGGGTTCTGACAGCATCCCTCTTGTGGTCACAAAACTTGTGTATCTGTGCTTGCATTACTGCCTTAATAATTTATTTCGTCTCTATCTATCAACTTCAATCTTTACCTCGTGCTAGAAGCTTGGACTCATTCAAACTATTATCCTATTATATTAACCTCAGACTTTTCCATAGCTTTTGAATCAATCCTTAACACGAAGAATTTGGAAACCTCTATAATATTTTAACGTTATCTCAGAACGCCATTATGGCTTCGGCAATGAGTGTTCAGTTGATAATCTTTCCCCTTTCTTAGACTCTTGACCCTCCGCTCTTCTACATAACAGGAAATATTTTGTTGAGACGTCGGACATAAAGAAACTTTCAAAACTCCTCTCTCTTTAAGTATCTTTTCTTCTCTGTGTAATTTTCTATAGGATTTCTTTCCTGTCATTCTTAAAATATAATTTCTCTCTTTGAAGTTTTAAAATATTAATTCAGACAGTCTCTATTCTCTTTTCGATATTTATCTTATCATTGGTTACTGACTCCTCTAACATTTGAAAGGGAAAAATCGTTACTTTAGTCGCTCCTTTCATTCCTCTTAAACCTACTGCTACAAAAACAACTACTACTACTACAACTACAACTACTTCTACTACAGTAACTACTACTATTTTATTACAGTAACTAATACCACCTCTACTACTACTACTACTACTACTACTACTACTATACTACTATACTACTACTACTACTACTACTACTAAACTAGTTTCATTAATATTACCACCCCTACTACTACTATCACTACTACTACTACTATACTTTTAACAATAATATAAATAATAATAATAATCAATAATAAAATAATATAATAATAATAATAATAATAATAATAATAATAATAATAATAATAATAATAATAATAATAATATAACAATATAGATAAATATTTGATATTATAATTTAACGCTTATTAAAATCAGACCTCTTGCCACGAGCTAATTTGGTTTTTAGATGATGATGTGTCAACGAAAATTTACCAAGTTTTTAATTAAATTCATTTATCTACTTTTTGATATTATTAGTTATTTGATCTTTAAGTGTTAGTTAGTACATATCTAATATTTTTAATGAAGTTTTTTCTTTTCTTTGAAAAAATTAATTTTCTTCTGCTATAGTAAGAGTCTGATCTTTAATATTTGTAAATTTAACTATCAAATATTTATCTATCTTTTTTTCACCATTTATTATTTATTATTATTATATTTATTATATTATTATTATTATATTATTATATTATTATTATTATATATTATATTATTTATATTATTATATATTATATATTATTATTATTATTATTATTATTATATTATTATTATTATTATTATATATTATTATTATATTATATTATTAATTATTATTTTATTATTTATTATCATAATATTATAATTATCTATATTCTATTATTATAATATTATTATTTATTATTTATTATATATTTTATTTATTATTATATATTATTATTATATTATTATTATTATTATTATATTATTATTATTATTATTAAAAATTAATGAAGTTATTAAAACAATTTTTTTAAGTTGAATTATCCCAGGAAATTTTATATTTTGTATTATAATCGATAAACCTTAATTATAATAGCTATAATTATAACTATATATTTAGCCACTAAGCAAAAGAAGTTATTATATTTATATGATTTTTCTAAGTCAGCTTATAAAATTTTACAATATTCTGATAAAAATACTCCAAATGTTCCATTACTTGTGCAAGGCAATATGCCGAGGCAGAAAATTAATATTTAAATCAACTTCAACTTATAAATGAAACGAATTATATAGAATTGTGCAAGAAAATAATAATAATAAATTCTTATAACTGAACTGTGTCCTTTTATATATATTATATATATACTATATATATTTATATACACTATATATATAATATTATAATATATATATCTTATCCCATTACAATATTATAAGTTCATATTTAATATATTACGTATATATTACATTATATTAATATACAATATATATATAAATTATTTATATAATATTATATATTATATATATAATATATCAATAAATATATATTTAATATAATATTATATAATATATAATATAATCTTATATATAAGCATAATATATATATATAATTATATATATAATATATTATATATATATATATATAATACTTTATTATTATTCAACTATATTATTATTCATTATATATATATATAATGTCATTATTTCTAATATATTATATAAACTCGTGAAAAATTGCCTATAATCTCACTCATATGCTCATATGATCTTACACAGTTACAGAATAAGACCAGAACACTTGTACTATTTAAACTAATATTATGCAAATAACATGACAGCATCACGGACGCATTACACAACTTTAGATATTTACGAGTAGGGCCCTAGTAATCCACCCGTTTTCCTTTAAATGGGTCCTACTATGTGCCGAAGGTTTCTATCCAACAGGACTTATCGCAGTGAAGGGTTTCATTTCGGATGATGTACATAATCGCGGTATGCCACTCTGCGTATCGAATGACACTTTGAGCACCGTTACGTAGATGCTCTACTATGAAATGTAGCCGAAATCTCTCACATAATAATTATTTCCATACGCTTAAATTTATCGTCTCCCAGCTCTTGGAAGTTCCTGCACTGATGCGTATAATAGCACTATTCAACACCGGTAACAGTACATATTTTTGCCAATCTCTAACTCACTTCCAATGTTAGGTGATTTCGGCAAATATTATGCGAGCCACGATGACTTCCCTGGAGTTTGTTTGACGGTCCTATGTCCGCCCCGATAGCCTAGGTAAATTTATGTTTACATATGATTATTTACATATTTTATTTTATCACTACACCAAAACGGTCCTAAGTACCTCCGTCAGCTGATAATTATTTGAAAGTTGTCCTTGCTGTGTATATAGTATATATATTAGGTGGACTCACGCTTTCTTAACGTCCAGCATATTGAGCCTTAAAACGTGATCTTTACACAACCTGTCTGTGGACGCTGAAGACTTATGCCTGTGCCCTGCCGCCTTGTGACTTGCTCTGATTTCGTTATATATATAAAGAGAAGTACGCTTCACACACGTGCAATGGTCTATTGATGTGGCTACACAATACGATCGATTCGAGTCACGTACCCTGAGCCCCTCGCACGGCCGGGAGAACGGTTAATATGTATGCACTCATCACTGTGTTTGCGAGATGCGCCAATCTGTTAATGTAGAGCTAAATCACACCTGAAAATGCACCATTACTACACAGAAACACACCGCCATAACCTTCCCCAATCGCTAAACGGGAAAGTCACGTGGTTAAACGATTCTACCTTAGATTATAAGCTATGACGGACCCCTATTACAACCCAACATAAAATACATTCGCTGTTACTGTATTCCCTGATAGCTATTTATTGCTATAATTACAGTTTCTGATACTTCTATAACATTGTTAAAGTCCATATACCCGAAGGTGGGTTAGGCGCTTAACTTTTGACGGGAGCAGTATATACCAGATATAGTAAAATATATTAGATCGGTATGCTTAGTAGTATAGAATAACTATATATTATTAAATATATAAGAATACATATATAATATACTATATGATAGTATAATATATATAAGATATTTATATATACTATACTATACTATATATATATAGTAATTTAGAATATATATAGATATTATATGTAACATAATACTATAATATCATATATATAGGATAATATATATATAAATATATAGATATTATAAATATAGAATATAAAATATATATAAATATATATATATACTATATTAGATAGTATAGAATCATTTAATTGTTTAGATTGTAATTTAATAATTGAATAGAAGAAAAGCAGAATGTTATTAATTATAAATATTCATATAATATATAGTATATTATATAGTATATAATAGATATATAGTAAGCGAAAATATTATAGATATATTATATATCGCCTATTTGATATATTACTAAGTAATTAAAAAATATATATTATACTAGGATATATATAATTCACCTATATAAGAATAATATATACTATATACTACTTATATAATAATTAATAATACCAAGCCCATGTAGCGAGTATACTAGAGCTAGTTCTTCACAGCCTTACTTCAACAAACTTATCCACCTACACACTTATATATACATTCTGCGTCGTATTATTTTTCTACAATAGAAATCCCCACCATAAATATCTATAGTCCATACTCATTGATATATCTAGATAATCATACAGTAGTGACGTGCGTGAGATCGACTCAATCTTAGAGAGCGTGTAGTCAACCCGTATACTAATTAAAAGTTATATCAAATTTTTCTTACTCACACACAAAAGAACTCGATATGACATGCATCATATCTATTAGATTATCCACTCAGAACTTCAACTATATATATGTCTATAGCTGCTCAACTATCACTCTCACAGCTCGTGTCTCGTCTGAGTATATAAATCCTCAGTAATTCTCCAATAATGGAAGAAGCCGTTTAAATTTCTTCCTGCCAATCGGAGTAATTCTCAAAATATTTAGCATGGCTGATTACATTTTAAAATTATAATAATAAATTATGGCTCTGCGATTATTTGGATTTAAAAAGGTAATTTAATTTTGAAATCTTATTTCCTTGTGGGGTTTATGATGATCTTAAGGCCTCATGAAGGTGGATTAAAAAGCCGTTCCTCTAGGGATTCGTTTCTACTTATGTGACTTTGGTTTTTTCTACTTCTCTTCTTTTATTTCTATTTCTAATTACTCTTTGCTGTTCCCTTTATCTCTTTATCTTATTCATTTTCATCGTCTTTTTCTTATTTCTTTTATCATCTATTTGGATTTTAATATTTTTATTTAATCGTTTTTTTGGTGAATTTGCACACATATAATGCCAAAACAAAAGGAAAATGTGAATTGTTTAAATGTTATTCACAAATTTAATCAAATACAAATATTAATACCACATACTTCTTCATGTATATGCAGCTGTTTGAGTTTCCCACCTGAAGCTGTATTATTTTATAGGTTTCATAGATCCGATATCACAAATTTTTTTTATTATTCTTGCTGTATCATATTGTTTTAGTATAAAAGTTGAAGAGAAAAAAAAAAAACACTTTACTACGCCCTAACCTTAAAAGATCGACCGGTTATGTAAGTATTGTAATGTCTGCTCACCTTTTTTACCTCCTTTCTTTTTGAGTTCAATTTGAAAGTTGATTTTCCCTCCTCTTAAGGCGTCCCACGCTCGAAACCCCTGGGATAGACGTTTTTGCTACACATTCCCCTTCCTAATGAGAGTTGCTTCTGTCTCACTGCGCTACTCATCATTTGGTGGAGGACACCCAGACGCCTTCAGACACGTTTTACTTCAGGTATGCACTATCATAACCGTTTAAAAAGGCAGAAGAGAATTTTTAGCTATATATATATATATATATATATATATATATATAATATATATATAAATAAATAAAAAAAAAAAATATATCCAAATAATTATGTTGTATGTAATAAATAATTATCGCTCTTGATTCGGTAATAGTTATTATTATTATATATATATATATATATATACAAAATTTAGTTTAGGATTCAGGAAAAAAAATTAATATAAACCATCTCATTAAGATCACGTGATAAAATAATAAAAAGATATACAACTCATGATTATCTATGCCTTATAGTAAAATTGGCTATAGATATTTTTAGAGGAGTGTCTAACATATGCTAATATATTTTTTTCTTTTTATAATTATAAGTAATAATAATTTAATGTTTTATCAATTAAAACGTATAAGAAGATAAAAAGAGGGTAAATTTTGAAAGTAAATTATGGGAAAAATGGAATAACTTTGGTAAATGATTGGACTCTTCCATTTTAGAATATTAATTATCATATTATAGATGCTTTGCGAAATAATATAATGAATGTCTTCGAGGATATATACTTATATACATATATATATATATAATTAAATATATATAAATATATATATAATCTATAAAAAAAAAATGTATCACCAATACAAAATAGAATTAGCAATTTTGTATGAAAATAAATAAATATATAATATATATATATATAATATATAATATAATCAATAACTGGAAGAAAGGGAGGGTAGGAAAACAACTCCTCAAAGACAACATCGTGTGTTTACAGGGAGTAAGTGAAGAGGGAAAAAAATAAAAATAAATAATTTAAAGGCATTCAAACAAAAAATTAAAATAATGTAACTTTTAGCCTGTGTAATAATATTATATAATATATATAATATAATATTATAATATATTATTAGTAATAATAACTAATATAATAAAGCATATATATATATTATATATATTATGATACTTAGTAAGATTAATTATATAGGGTTTAATATTTATTATATAGAGTGGGTAGTTGAGGAATATTATATAGATCAATAACACTTTAAAAGAATTATTTAACATGACCATTTATAATTATATTTTTTAAGACAAGAATACATCCAGCTCACCGTTCTATTTCGAATATTTTAACATGTTAATAAATTTATAACTTTATTATATAAATTGAATTAAAATATTATTATAATATATAAATTATATTAAAATTCATAGAAAACTTTTTATTATTCGAAGAAATTTAAAGTATTGTAAGCATAAATTGTAAATAATATCTAAGTGTTTTTTACAAGATTATTGGTATGATTTATTTACATTTTATAACATTCCAAATGTAATAAATTACACATTATAATATAAATTACTAAAAGTATTATATAAGATATATAATATATAAGTATATATGTATAAAGAGTATTATTATTATATATATAAATATGTATAATTTTAAATATATTAATAATATATATTTAATATATATGATTTAATTAATACTATTTTAACTATTTTAAAGTTTCCAATATAAATTATTAATCATAGATTAATTATTAGATCATATACGTAAAAGTATTATTATTATTTATTATTATATTATAAGATCATACTAATTTCTAATCTGTCAATTTCTCTTTTCATATTCAATATGTATCCTATGAAAATTTTTTTAAGTTGTTCTGTGAAAAAAAGGTAGTTGTTGCACATTTTTTTCATAATTATTTATATATATGTGAAATTTTTGAGTAAAACTTAGTTTTTTAAAATTTTCTTGACGAAAAATATATTTTGTGCATTGCAATTTATTCCAGTTTTTTTTTTTGTTATTTATATTTACTTTACTGATATATAATAATATATATATATATATATATAAATTATATATATATATATTATTAAGATTAATATATATTTATATATATAATAATATTATAATATTATATAATATAAAATATAATATATATATATATATATAATATATAATTTAATATACTAGTGTTATAAAATTTTTTGTATACTGAAAATCTAATATATATTAATTGGAATATATGTTTATTCTGAAATCCTATAATAACAAAACAATACGAGAATTTGTTTGCTGTTATTGGTGGATTTGTTGGAGCATTGAGGATACCAGAGAAGTGGATGCCGGGGAAGTTGGACTTTTTTGCCAATTCTCACCATATTATGCACGTGATAGTGGTTTACGCTGTTTACCACCTCCATCAAGGCGCTGTTCTAGATATGGTTTGGCTTCTCTAAATGGCACGATGTCACAATATACAGTCAGTAAGCTGATATTCTCTAGTCACAATTTATCTTAGTTACTTTGGTTACATTATTTATTTTATTATTATTATTATTAATTATTATTATTACATTTATTATAATAATTATAAGAGTAGAAAATAAAAAAAAATTTAGTATTAAAAAAAAAAGAGTAGTAATGATAGATAAAATATTTGTAAATGTAATGAACACTCAAAAGACTTCGGATTAGTTTCTCAATGATAATCGGTAAAGTTAAGAGTGATCTGTGGTACTTATTACTATAATAACACGACAGATGGATTAGTTTTTGTTATATTTTATTATATTTTATTTGTGGAGCTTTAAGTACGAAAACTTTTTTATATATTTTAACTTCTTTCATGATTTTTATTTTTTATTTTTACACAGCCGTACTTGTGTATAAATAGATGGTAGGCATTTGCGATACTATATTTAAAAAAGGCATTAGAAATAAATCCCCTTTTTTATTTGGAAGCATGCACATACCATATTTTAATATTTAGATAGTCATATTGTACTTCCTATATACAAAGCAATATATGAGTTCGTATATATATAATATATAATATTATATATTATATATACTATCTATAGTATATATAATTATAAATAATAATATGTATATATATAATATTAATAATATATATATATATATATATATATATATAATATAATATAAATAATATATATATTTTATAAATATAATATATATATATATAATAATATATATATATATAATATATAAAAGTATAGATATTGCGGAGATATTAAAAAAATCTATTCACGGAGTACCTGTGTGGGATTATTATATATAGTCATAATAGATAGGGGTGTAGCTAAATATATATAGTATTTATAAGATATATTATAGGTATACGTATATATATATATAATATATATTATGTGAAAAAGAGGGACGAGTTAACTTACAATTCAATATATTGTGCAAATAAATTTAATATACTGCGTAATAATTTATGTAAATAAAGAATTTTCTAATTCATTATTAATTATTATGTATTATTATTATTCATTATTATAATTATTATTATTGATTATTTAATATTATAATTAATTATTATTATTCATTATTATTATATTATTGAGACTTAAGGAATCATTATCATTATTTCGAATTATTATTATTATTATTATTATTATATTGACAAGCTACTGTCAATTCCTACTGTTTTGAATTTGTACGAAATATTTTCTTAGTTTTATTATTATTATCATTATTATTATTATTATTATTATTATTATTATTATTATTATTATTATTATTATTATTATTATTATTATTATTACTGAAGGAAGCTTGGAAACTAGTAGGATAGCCAGTCCTGTTAAGGGGAACTGTGATGATTTTTAATGACGTAAGAGAATTAATTATACTATTTTGGGGTAAAATGAATGTGTAATAAGGCTGTGAGAAGATATAAGTTCTTGTAACATTATGTGAAGACTGAAATTATTTCCATATAATGGAAAGTTGAAACAAGAATGGAGATGAAGTATTTAGAATCCTTTGTGAGAGAAATGGAAATGCTGATAATGATAGTTTGGGATTGAAACTGTGTTACTGGAAAGAAGATAGGATAGGATCGAGGGAAGTATGAGGGAAAAGGTAAATTTCAAGAGCTGATGGAATGGTCGATACCATCTAGTGAATTGAGGAAAAAACATGTGGCCGAATCAGAAATTGTTTTCATGTCGTGTGAGAGGGAAAGTGGACTTTCAGTTGCTTGGTGGTTCCAAGCCTTAGAAAATAATGATATGCCCATCTTTTTTGTATTATGTTATAATTATCTTTAGTTACCGGAGAAAAGAACATAATTTCCTTGGTATTTATTGGTCTTGAGAAATTTCCTTTGGAAATGCGCCAGAGGAAGACTAGTAAATAAGAACATCTTTGAAGATATTTGAATTTTTTTTATAAGGTAGGAGTCAGAGAAGTACTTATGCTCTTAAAATATGGATGATTAATAGCTGGCGAAAGCATTGTTAGCAAAGAGATTGGCTTGTCCTTAGTAAAGGAATTCTAAAATCCTTGAAGTGGACAAACGAAGCAACTTATAGAGAGAAAATCCAAACATTTGTCATTGGTCCATGTGAAATGGTATTGAAATTACTGGATTGGAACCATCAAATTCCAAAGTTGATTGACGGAGCAGATCCGGTCGAAAGAATGAGGACAGGGGGAATAGATGTTAAAATTATTATTATTATTATTATTATTATTATTATTATTATTATTATTATTATTATTATTATTATTATTATTATTATTAAGGTAAAAGTCATAATATTTGCTTGATAGGAAATTATATTTTATGGATATTGAATGCCAAAGAAATTATATAGTATATATATATATATATATATATATATATATTTATATATATAATATATATAAATATATATATATATAATACTAGTATTATATTATAATATATATATATATATATATATATATATATATACTATAACTATAAATATGATGATGGTTATTATTATTTATTATTATTATTTATTACTTATATATTATTATTATTATATTATGAACATAGAATTACTTAATAGAATACGAATTCTTTTTCTGTCCAAGTGAGATGATAATATAATAGTTTTATTGACGATGTGCACTGCTTACCACACTCAAAAATTTTCCAAAATGAAATGGATCTGTATATGCATTTCTTTTATTTATTATTGATAATAGCACCAAATTATATATATAATATAATATATATAGTATATATATATATATATATTATACTATATATACTATATATAGTATATATATATACTTCATTACCTTTATATAATATTAAATACTAGACAGTATATATATGTTTCCATACGTATTAATATATAATATGTATAAAAGTTATTCATATATCAGTTTCTCAAACCCTCATAAACTGATGTTAGTTGAAGTCATCTTTCATATTTTCTACACATGCTCAGTTCTCACCACTATCCCCAGACTGCTTTTCTTTTTCCATTCTGTTCTTAGTCAGGTCCTTATAACATATTTAGACTGTATATAGCTTTCATATATCTTATTCTTTCACCATGAACCATCTGCCCTATGTATAAAGATTTTTGGGTATATCATTCTTTTCAAATTTATGCAAGTACAATTAATACCTTTTGTCCTTATATTCCAGACTTCATTTTAATCATACATTTAGGCTTTTATTTCTAAATTTAAACTTTTACATCAGCTTCGATTTTAGGATTTTTATTTTAATTTTTTTTTTTTTTAACTTTCACTTTTGACCTCCATGTCTCACATCAGTACAGAACAGTTTGAGTAAATATGTGTTGTGACAATCTTATTTTTATTCTTATAAACGTACTTGTTTTACATGTATCACAAACACTTCTCACCCTTTAATCCTTATTTCCTTCCTATACATATTATGCTTTGCTATCAACTCCCAGTCGCCTAATTTTTCTACTAACATTCTTCATCAACGGACGTAGAATTCATTTCAAGTTATTCTTCAATTTATGATTCAACTTACCCAGATCTACCTAATACGACTGTTTTTACTAAATTCTTCCATCTCTATTACCACATTTCATGTATATATTAATCAACGAATGCAAATACCTTCCCATCCTCTTACAACTTAAAAGTTACTTTTTTTTTGCACCTTTCACATAAACTCGGCTAATCCTACAAAACCTCCAAATCCCTGTTCTTTAATTGGGTATTCCTTCAATATTTTCTATTATATATCCTTAATCGTATGACTTTTCCCACATCCTATGAATATATTGTATCTTTTCTTCTCCATTTAGAGTTTAATTTTCTTGCGCAGCTTTCTCATTGTAATTCTTTCACCAATACCCACAATAACCCACAATAATGCAATATATATATATATATAATACTATATATAGTTGAGGTGGATATTTATGATTTATTATTTTAATATATTAATATTAATATAGTAATAATATATATAATTGTATTTCTTTTTCAAATACACACACAAATATATAATATATATATATATATATTATATATATATATTCTATTCACCAATATATATAATTATAATATATATATATATATGCCAAAGTATATAATTTTGTGTAATGAAGTCACTTGGGCAATAATTAATTGTACTGCGGATTCCAGAGTGAACTTACCTTTATAGTTATTTATGACAGTTTGTCATAGAGAGAAGTCGCAACCTTTAATCTTTTTTGAGAGTCGCTAAAACTGTATAGCGCAAATGCAGGCAGTTAGCTCTTCCACTGTAGAGCTGAATATCTTAGTAGATTTTTTATGCAGAAATGGTAGAATAGATGCATTTCAGACTAGAAGTATTATGAAACTCTAATATAAATCCTGCCCTCCATGACTTGCGTTTCTTATAGCAAGAATAGCTATTAGAGTTTAGATGCTTTGTAATTCGTTTTATTTATTTTTTTGGCTGCACATATTCTTGAAATTTGCTACCCATAAAGATAGCCCCCGTGCCTTTTCGTCTTCAATTTTAGAGTTTCATCTGAATATCTATTATTAAATGCTTCCCATGCATAAACCCCATGTTAAAATTTTTCTTTCATAGTTTATAATTTATGCATTCCACAATAACGCTCTATTTCTAAATAGAATCAGATTAGGAAATCTCGTTCGCTATAGATAATATATATATATATATATATATATATATTATTATATAACTAATATATAATATAATATATATTATATAATATATATATATTATATATATATATAATAAGATATATAAAATATCGTATATATTATATATATATATATATATATATATATATATATATATATATATAATTAGTGCCTATCATATATTAAGAATGAGAAAATTCTCTTATTGAAGCATATATATACTCCAAAAGGTGAAATATTCAAATAGGCATTTTGTTTTCCTTTTTTATTAAGTAAATATTATTTTACAATGTAGAACTGATTCTCTTTTATAAGAACTTCAACTGCAAAATAATAAAGCAAATGATTACAGAGTTTTATTTTTCAAAACTTTCCTTTTTAATAAATTCTAATGTGACTCTACTTTGTAATTCATATCTTTTCATTCAAGTTTACTGTAATCGTTTGAGAATTCTATAGAAGCACAATTGTTTCACATAATTTGAAAGAGTGCAGTAATTCAAAGAAAAAAAACGTTATTATATAAGATAATGTACATGGTTAATAGATTATAATCACCCCCTTCCACGAAATTAAATTTACCTGAAGAAGGGCCGGTTCGGTGGGGCGGATACAGAGTTTTCTTAGTATCTATTAAGAATTTCAAAAATAAATATTTCATTTCTCTTTGTTTAGTTTTTGTTATTTGATTGAATGATTGTTGTTTTTACATTTGTATGCAGTCGATTTGGTTGTTCTTATGGTGATTTCCACCTTCTCCCCGATAAAGTTTGCGTTTGGAAGGTAAATGCTACCCGAGCTTTGTCCTGGGCCTTTCACCTGGCCTCCTACTATGGAAGGCTCGAAAATCGATTAGCCACCTAAGAAGGATGCCCCAAACTTAGACGTATAACCCAGAGTATCATGTTCCCGCTCCGAATGGGGACCGGGGTGACATTCTGGAAGGCTTGCCTGAGGTCACGCCTATGGCCAGTTGCTAGGGCATGTAGTTCCAATGGAATTCCCGATGTTTAACTCCTGGCTTACAGTGAGCTGGCACCTTTATATATAGGCTATATATATATATATATATATATATATATATATATATAATATATATTAGATATATATAATAATATTTTTCTAGTAGTGCACCCCCAAGAATGAAAATTATATTCCATGCACCCCTATCCTTTCACAATATATATATATATATATATATATTTTGAAGGAGTAAGGTGAAGTCTCAAAACCACCTTCAATTGAAGAATATGAGATAGATGAAGAGCGAAAGGTTAAGAATGAGAATAAGGGGAATCTGCTTAGAATAATGAATAGGGATGATGTTTTCGTAACTGATGAAATGGATGTGAGGAGAGTGTGGAGGGAACACTTTGAAAATCTGCATAACATTGGCAATAGTGAAGAAGTGATTGTGTGTGGGTTTGATGGTGCAGAGGAAACTTAACTTTGGGATGAGGTAATTAGTAGGAGGAGGTAATGGGTAAGGCGAGAAAGTTGAAAGAATAGTAAATCTGCAGCAGATGTGGAATTATGGTGATATGCAATCAAATGAACGACGGAGGCGCGATGGTTGATTGAATGAATTTGAAAGTTGTGTAACAAAAGCGTTTATGAAGGGTATTAGTTCCGAGGAATTGGAGTCCAGTAATAGTATATAAGGGTAAGTGTAATTGTAGAAATTATAAGGGAATAAGTTTATTGAGTGTTGTATTGAAGATATATACTGGTATTTTTGGCCGAAAGAGTGCGTCGAGTGACTGATTGGTGAAGAACAAGGAGCATTTAGAAGTGGTATAGGATCTGTGGATCAAAATTTTATATTGAAACAATGAGGGAGGAAGATAAAATTGTTGTTATAGGTTTTATGGAGTTTTGAGCATACAGACCGTAAGAATAGGATTAATAGGGAACCTACAGGCTGCAATATAGTTGATAGTGATTCTAAATTGTGGATGTAATTGAGACTGTTCACTTGAAGGGATCAAAAGTATGTATGACGCGATCGTGAAGCGTGTTTAAGAATAAATGGTGGTTCGAAAGTGATTTGTCCTTAATATGAAACTACGGAGTTAGGCAGGAATATGTTTTTCCTCCTTGGCTATTCAATTTGTATAGTCTGATAGTGGGTTAATGAAAAGAATATCCAGAGGTGGGGGTGGCATGAAGATGGTGTATAGAAACTGAGCGAGAACTGCCGAGCGTGCTCTATCTATTCATATGCAAGATGATTGTGGGTGTTGTGGTGGTGAATTCTGAAGAGAGTGTTTGAGAGAATTGGCGTAGACGAGATTTGGCAGGTGTGTGTAAAGAGGAGGGGTTGAGAGGAGAAACGTAGATAAAAGCTAAGGTTATGGTGTAATAGAGACAGTTAGAGAAAAACAGTCCTCGTGACCGGTGTAAGAAGTCTAATGTTAGACTGGATAGGAACAGCTGGACAAGTGGTCTGAGTTCATAAAAATATTTAGGATAAACAATGATGGAGAAAAAAAGGGAACGAGGATATGAGAGTGGCAGTAGGGAGTACCCGCTGGAGAGGGAGGAACTGTGAAATTGTTGGTCTAATGGGAAGAATGAGCTAAGGAGGATTCTTAGCACAATGAGTGTAAGTGTAATGTGAACAAGTGGGTTTATAATTGTATAAGTAAGAGGGAAAGAATGGGTAAGTGAGAATATGGGTCTAGGGAATAAGAGAATAATATCTGTGGGATCTAAAAGATACAATGATGTTCAGATGGAACCAATCTTACCATCAAGTAGAGGCTGTGTGTGGGAAGAAGTGGGTAAGAAGACAGGAATGAAACGTATTAGCGAGTTGTGTGCTGTAAGAAAGGTAATAATTGAGACAATGTTGAAATCACAAAGGACACGGTTGATGATTGTTTTGGTCAATCGTGGATGGGAATGATAGGTGCCGTTGGTTTAAGGCACGGGATGCATACGGTAGTGGTGGTGGTGTTGGGGCATCGACCGGGGACGTAGAGTTACTTGTACTGAAACACGTGGGACAAGAACGGCTTCAACGGGTGCCTGGAGAAGAGAAAGTAAAGATTTTAGTAGAGGAGAGTCAATTGCGGAGATTGCCAGAAGTGTTACCATGGGTTCAAAGTGAAGATACATCATGGTTTTGTGCCCACATGGGCACGAGGAGGGAATGAACCCACACTGACGAGATGGCCTTAGAGGGGAGTCCGTCGCCGGCCCGTGGAAACTCTAAGGGTGAATTTTCTGACTGTGACGAGTTGTCTATGAATGAGGATAGAAGGGGGGGTGTAAAGGCTAAGGTAAAGGAGATGACTTTCTTTTCGACTTGTGTCATTTTCTTAATACTACTTTTCTGTTTCACTGGTGCATGGACGACACCTTATACTTCCCGATCTTGAGGAGTAAGAATATATTTATGTATTAGTATTAAATTATGATATATAATATATATATATATATAATATTATATAATAATAAATTATAATAATAACATATATAATATATAATTTAATATTTAGAAACTATTCCTTTAAACAGCTTTATTCCCCCTTTTCAGAGGGTAACAACGGGGGGTAACAGCACTACGACCTTTTAAAACCAGGCTGCCACCAACGTTTCGGCAGTCGAGTTTTAGTTCTTGGCCCCCAGAGAGAATATAGCACCAACTGCTACGCTGAGGATTGAACCTTCATCCTCTCGATGAGAGTCGGCGAGTCAGAGCCTCCGAATCCTACAAGCGTTCAATTATATATATTATTTTATATCGTAATAGTATATATATTATATTAACTATATTATATATAATATAATTATATATCTAGTATTATATATATACATGTAGATTTATTAGTATTAGTATTATATAAATATATATATAATATAATATATTTAATAATAATATATAGTATATATATATACACTCTCCGTCTCCCAACGCGTGTATGTGAATTTGTTGTGCAGTAGTGCATTAGCATTGTCACGTGTATTAATTTTCAACCTTCATCCTTTCCCCTCGTTTTTTCATTTTAATTTCCTCTTTTCAATCCACATTCTTATCACAGTTTCTAACTTTTTTTTCTTTATTTAATTCCCACCCATTAGTCTCTTTAAGTGCTTATATGTGAGTTGCCCACCCTTTTTTTCCTGTCACAGCCCCTTGGGCTATCTGGTGCCTCTTCCCGCATGGGTTTTCAGTTCACCCCTCACTTCCTCCCCTTGGGTGAGGGTACAGGAGAAAACCCGGTCCTTTAACTCGCCTTTGACCGGGTCGCCAATTGTGTGGAACCTGAGCCTTGGTTAACCACTGAAGAGGCCGTTCTGCACTTTGTTTGTATAATCTCGGGCTTTACGTGAAAATATAAGGTGTCGTGTGGTACATGGGGAGTAAACCGACGTAGAGTTCCGGGAGGATCTTCCGAAGCCACATCCACAGCCTACCCTGCGGGGTGGGGTTTGGGAGATTGCGTGGGTCTCTGGCCTGTGACCTGATGAAGGGAGAAAGATTACTCTTCCTTATGAAATATACGCCTTTCCAGCCCATCCTGTTTATCACTTATATTTCATTTGTTTTTTTGTTATAACTGTTCATTCATGGAGATGAAGTTCGTAGTTTAATATTTTTATGGAAGAGTTAATTAAAGAAAAAACGTTATTAAAGAAAGGTGAGAATAACATCAAAATCAATTACCATGGTTCCCAGCCACACCCCACCTCGGCCCCTACTACTTCTAGACCAGTAGGTACCTATGCTTTTATTCCTTCTACACTTGAGGGTCTTTTGCATAATTTCAGCGATTCGTCGACTGGTATGCCCTAACACCCCAGGCCAACCGTTAGGGCAGTCCCGCAAAGGTGCCCCGTCAGTATCCTTATCAAATTGTTTGCTCTTACCTACAGCTATTCAGCAAAGCATCGAATACATCAAATTCCCATTATATACACGACTTGGCGAATCCACTACCACAAAGCCCTTAATGAAGCAAGAACCATTCTTCTTAGCGATGCACTTGAAGAAGCTTTAGGAATTGAAGACCCTCCTCACATTAATGAGAAATGGTATCTCTCGTCCACTGCTAACGGCGAATCATAGTTTATTATTTCTCCTTGATGTCTCTCCGCAACATTCCTCTTATTTCTACTCTGAAAAAAAGAAACATTAAAGGCACCATTTATTCTTTGACAGAAAGACGAAGATACTGCGGTCATTATGAATCACCAGCAAAAAAGATTTTCCGTTACAAACATTTATAGATTTCCCCCAGTCGGGACTAGACTGACACCTCAAATCCTCGGTTACTGCTGACCTTAAATAGATACCCTTCATCCATCCTGCAAAGGTGAAATAGGGTTTCAACAAGTCCCAAAATGTCTCGAAACACTATCCCCAAGACTCCCGACCGTTGCTTTAAATGCCACGTTTTGGTCATCCCCCGATAATACTGTAGGGACGGATGACGTATGCCCAGTCCTGCCGGATAATTATTTCACACTCTCCTGTGAAAATCCACACACTAAAACTGTTGAGGCTCCTACATGCTTCTTCCTTCAAATACCCACGCTTTACCTGGTTTGAACAGGCAAGGGTTTGTGGAGGTTAAATGAAACCAACACACATAAATTTGAGAGACCGAGACGTATGCACCAAATGGGGAGCCCAGCTTCAATAAAAAATTATCCTACTAAGACAAAGGCATTCTTCGCTACAATTAGCAAGCTCCTATGCTTTGCGTGTTTAATCCACACACAGGTGAAATAAAACCCATCCCTAGAAGTGAACTGCATTTCCACCACAAAATTCCTAGCAGAAATTCGGGACAGTTACTAGTAACCTGTCTGCCTGCATTAACCACACTACCGACTTCTAGAGACTTCTTAAACTCATAAAATAGTACAAAAATAAAGCAGCCCTTGATCCAATCTTCATCAAAAGCCATCACAACCCTTTTCCGAGTAACTAGCTTTGACAAACACGCAATGATGCTTAATGGTTACTCCACACTAAACCTTGTGCAAATATTTCTGCAAAGACACATTGTCCCCTACTACCCAAATTAGGTTTTCTCGCAAACCCTCAATTGATCGGAACTGTGTACCTCTTTTATGTCCTTAAATACCCTCCCATTATTACTCAAATTCTGAAAAAAGATGTTTCTAAACACAAAGTAAAGAATAATCGCCAAGCTAAATATTATTCGTTAAAATACAAGCATCAGAAATAGCTTCTAAACAAACACACTATTAACTCCACCCAAATCAAAAAATGCAACTCCAGAAGAGACATCAGGCATAAGTCATTCCAGTAGAACAAAAGCATGACTTTCAATAGTATGTAACTCAAACAATCACTAGCTTCGAACAACACCACCAAAATCAATGAACCTCTAATAAGTTTGCAAGATAACTCTAGCTCTTCTGAACTTCCTATAATCTTCTCTGAGTTTCCTAACCTCAAAGCTACTCTCCAAGGATTCTTATATCCCTCGAGCGATGAAAATGGATACACACCCAAATAGTGCTTGATGTGATGACCCACTCGCAAATGCTTCCTGCACCTCCGAGAGAGGCGAATGGAAACTGTCCAACGTAAACTCTGCAAACGCTCTAAGCTTTCTGGATCTGTTGGAGGCATGAAAGGAGACCCAGGGGTCTCCATTCTAAAATCAAATTGTCCAATCTCCCAAAATCACTCACATGATGAATTACTGGCAAAATCTCCAGTATCAGACCTTGTCAACCTAGCGAATCCTATATTGGAACCCAATATTGCAACCCCAACACCTTTTCAAAAAAATGACACCTTTCTGGTGACACCTTCTTTCCCCATTTCCATGGAAACAACTCCATATCTCTTGCACATTTCTGAATCTGCTTGCTTGGTAGATACTGATACCGTTCCCATTCCTAAACATGAACATTTTGGTTACTCTTCCACGCAAATCCACGCAATAATATGGACTTGACTGAACCCAATTTATCTCGCATTTATGGCGAAGTCCTTTCACCAAATACTACTGAAAACTCCTTCCCAAAAGCGGTCGTACAACCCAAATCTGTCGTATGACTATTCTTTTCCACCAGGATTTGTTGCCCCTTCTCATCGAGATCCACGTCTCAGCATTTCATCTCCATCTGAATCCACCTCCAACACCACCCCTAGTCACATAGATACAATTGTCTCAAAAAGACCATTATCATAATATTTATAACACAGCATGGCCACTTTCCTTCATTGGAATTGTCGTGGCTATCACTCAAACAACTCCGAAGAACTTGTTCAACTAATAAACATATGTACATCAAAGGGCATATGCTTGTAGGAACTTCGATTATGTCATCGCGACTTCTTTCAACCATCGGAATATAAATCACCACTAACCTCCATAGAAAGAGGAGACAATGATAGGGGAGGTGCAGGAATACTCATTCATAAATCTGTCCCCTATTCTCCAGTCCCTCTTCAAACTAAACTTCATGCAGTGGCAGCACGAATTCATTTGTCCACCGACCTTACTATCTGCTCGATCTACTTGCTTCCGAGTAGTGAATTTACTAAGGTCGACTTAGCTGATCTTTTTAAGCAGCTCCCTACTCCGGTTATTATTCTAAGAGACTTCAACCTCCGCTACCCCGCTGTCACTTAGTCTAAGTCCAAGATCCTTGTAGATCTTCTAATCCCCATTTTCCCTGGGATGCCTTAACACAGGATTCCCTACATATGAAAGTTTAGATACACACACTCTTCCTGTATTGATATTCCTTTTGCTCCCAGTTCATTTATGGATCGCTTTACCTTGTCCCGCTTTGATTATTTATACAGCAGTGATCATTACCCAATAGATTTAAATGAGCTTGTACCGAGCCCAATGTTAAAACCTAATTCCAGCTGGCGTTATGACCGAGACGAGCAAGCTCCTTTTTATCAAGCCACAGCTATTCCACTTTCTCCCTTCAATAACCAGTTTCCGACTGTTGATGATGCTTTTACTTCTTCGCAGCAGTTGTCATCTCGGCAGGCGAACGCCTCGATTCCGGGACTCGGCAGCCGCGGTCGCAACCCTTGGGGTCCCAAAAGGGCGCAACAAGCTAACAGAGAGAAGAAATCCTACAGGCAAAACAAAAAAGCCCGACCCCCCCCCCCCAAACAGAATATTTTTTTAAAGCAGCTGCGGCGAGGATCCTCGGTAATAATCCGCCAAAAAGTAAAACAAGGTTTTTCGAACCCTAAAATTCGAGCCGTCACCTCGACGAGCAGCCATCCCAATAGTACGCCAAGTGCCACCGCAGCGATCTCGTTGCTCCAACTCATCCATCACTCAGATCCTGCCGGTTATGGCCTGATATAACCGAGCACGATCTCCCTCCTTTGCTTGTTGGCAGATGCTATTAGGTTATAGTGTTTTGCTACCCACTCAGTCTTTCCGGACGCTGAAACCTTTCAAAATTTGTTATGAACTAACACTGTACTCCAGACTTTTCAACAGCGAAAGTAAGATCATACCCTTAACCGTCTTTTTACACTGCAGAGTATCAAGCTGCACTGGCAGCAAAGACGGTGCTCTTGGGTCCAGACATGATTTCGTACATATGCTCCGTCATATCCATCCCTCGGCATCAGCATTTTGCTGGCTATAAAACAAAATCTGGATCAACTTCTTTTCCATGCTATTGGACTACAGCTTGTAATCCTCATCCCCCAAACCTGGTAAAGATCCGAAGTTGCGGACAACCAACAAAGACCAATATCGCTGACCTGTCATCCTGTAATTAATGGAGAAAAATGTCAGACCGCTTTTCCCCTGCTGGAGAGTCGTCCAAGCTTTCGATTTTCAGTTTGGTCCGGCAAAAATCGTCGACCGGTCGGACCCTATTGTTTAAAACTATTACCATGACATCCGGGAAGCCTTCTCAATTGGTGGAGTGGTTCTTGGTGTCTTCTTTGACCTTGAAAAAGCTTAATGACACAACGTGGAAAGGTTCTCTTTAAACTCCATCGCTCCGGTTGCCGTGGCAACCGCTTTCATAAATGCCTTCCCGTCAAATAGATCCATCAGGTTCGGGGCTCTTCTATTTGTCACCCACTTACACCTGGATGAAAGGCGTTCCGGCACGGCGAGTGGTCTATATGTATACTATTTACTCTGCGGTTTAATGACAGCGTTAACTCTACGCCAGCCGAACGGTCAAATTTTCTCGTCTCATGTTGATGAACCTGCGGTAATATAAGCCGTGCCAAGCTGCCTTTTCTCGAACGGCAACTTCAACTAGCTATTGAGTAATATCAAACAATGAGTACTCCATGACTTTTCATTCCCCTCCCACCCAGCCCTCAGCATGCTTAAAAAAAAGGGAACCAAAAACCTGCCACCCATTCTCACGCGGAACTAACCATTATACTGGTTGCCATTCTGGAAACTCACTAGTCAAATTTCTAGAACTCATTCTGGATGACCACTTAACATAGGACCGATATTAAGCTCCAAAACGAACTGTGTCATCGCGTGCTGACCTGTGTATGGTTCATCTACTCAAATCTGAGTGCTGACAGAAAGCCTCTTGGTACGTCTCTATAAGTCGCCCTAATCGATCGAAGCGGACTATGGATGTGTAGGATATGGTCAGGCCTTCCCAACTCTACTACACCGGTTAGATCCTATCCAAAACGAGGCGATCCGCATCTCCATTGGAGCCTTCCGATCGTCCCCCCGGGTGAGCACAAGTTATTTTCATTTAAACCCATACCGCTGCTCTGAACCGATTCTGTGCGAGATACCTCACAATCCTAATTACTGGCCATTTGCAAACACAGTTCAAATCATCCTTAATATCCTTAACATCCCTTGCAAAAGGTGTTGCCAGCCTTCCTCTTACACGAAAGGGTAACACACCTGGTAATCCCCGCCTCCCACCATTTGCTTGGCCCTGACCCTTCTCTCCAAATCCACCCTGCAGCCTTGTTAAGGGCATCATTCCTGTCTCATTCCATAGTTCAACAACGAATTTACTTGTTTACTGACGGCTCTTAAACAGGGGACAGTGGGTGGGAAGCATCTATCTGCTTCTTGACGCGTCAACCTCTCCCATACTTTCCCCTCCACGCTCAATTTGTAACGCAAATTAAATGGCTATAATACGGCCTTCTCGAATTCTTCCTTAACCAAGACCACTCTTAATGTCATTATTCAGATTCGCTCAGCGCGCTCCAAAGCACTTAAAACCCCTTATCTAAAAACACAATGGTTATCCGCTTACAACAGCTTCTCAGGCTGCTCCACTCATGTAGGGGTAACTGGCAATGAAATCGCTGATTGAGGCCAAAATGGCCGCCTCTTCTTTTCGGAGCTGTTCCAGGTACCTCCCAGCATGCCATTCCCGACAGAGCCGGCCGCCCCATCAACCTGATTACTATCCGGTTCTCCGACAAGGCTTCGATCTTTGGCAGAGTGCTGGACAAGTGATCAGCGGGAGCGAAACTTAGAAATATAAACCGAAGCATGGTGATGGCGTCCTCCCACCGACGAACAAGCGCTTACCCCAAGGGCGAATAAACTTGCACCCTCTGCAGTGGCTAACACCAATATCACTCAGCATCTACTCACAATGTCACGGGACCCTCCTCGCATCTGAAAATTTTGCCGTCCCCATATCTCATGATTATTCCCAACTGGAACGCTATTCGTCGCCGTCATTTTCCTACTTATAATCCATACACCTAAAAGATAATCGCGACTTACTGAAATCGTCCCACTTATCGTAACTCTTATTTCTTGTATCTCACAAGAAGTGCATATTTTTACCACATATGATTTGTTATATAATTTAGGAACCATTTAAAGTAACGATATAAATTCAAAATATTAGGTTTATTAATTTTGACCGATATTCAGTCGCCATCAAATTTCCGCTCCCAAGCATTAAAAATTATATGCCAGAACCCACCCATGGTGTTGATTAAATTCAACCCAGAGTGCCCGCTTCTTTGAGAGTGAGTGGTCCTGTACATGAACAAAGAAATAAATATATATATAAAATATAATATTTAAATAATAATATAAATATAAATTAATATATTATATAATATAATATATATAAATATATAATATAATATAATATATATATATATATATAGTATATATATATAACGACCTTTTAACGTGCGTCATCTATGCAGGGGGTAACACGGGGACCACAGGAAATCGAACTAAGGCCGGCTATCCCAACCAGCGCCACAACGTGTTCGCAGTCGAGTTTAAAAGTCATGTACTATATATTAGTTGTGGAATGTTTTTGAACAGCCCTCCTCGTCGGACGAGGGCGGCGACTCAACCCGCGCCACGAGGCGTTATATATAATATATATATTACTAATATATAATAATAATATATAATATAATAGATATATATAATATATATATACTATATAAATATATATATATATATATATAATAATAAATATATAATAAATAATATAGGTATATATAATATATATAGTATAGGGTTTATCTGCGTGTTTGAATAACCACCTCAATAAAAGAATATTCATGTTTTATAATAACCACCTAAATAGATGATATATAGATGTAAAAAAGAGTGAGCGTTGCCACGATCAAAGTGGCGTCTTCCCCGAGCTGCTGAAATCCCCTAGTGGTGCAGCAGCCTCCCCCTGCAAATCAGAATAGCAAAGAAATAGAATTAAGCAAAGAAACAAAGAAAGCCCAGCAGAGCAGAAACAAAGAAACAAAAAAAATAAGCAGCCAAGAATAAAAAATAAAAACCCGAGACGCCACAATATATATATAATATATATAATAGTAATAAATATATATATATATATATATATAATAATAATATATATATATAGTATATATCATAATAAATATAATATATATATATGTATAATATAATATATATATTAGCACAAGGATAATACGGTGCAAAAGGAAAATTAAAACTTTACACTTTTAATAAAGAAAAATAAAAGGGGAAGGGTTGAACTGGTGTAACGTCTCGGCACTTAAAGCGTATACCCTCTTCAGACGCCAATTCGCTAGACTTAAAAGACAAACTTTGTCTTAGAGTTGACGTCTTTAGAAGAAATTAAGAGTTGGAAAAGGCGGGGTGCAGGAGTTGAAATAGCACTGGAATCGTCTAAGGTAGAATTACAGTGAAAGTTTTGATCGAGTTCAGTTTTATCGGAAGGTAAAACTTAGTAATATTTTGTTTGAAGCAATGATAAAATATTAAAGAAATACACAGGGCAATTGTATAGAGTCCAGATTAGTAATAATTGTTCAACTACAAAAAAAGATAAGTGACGTGCATTATTTAAAAAAAAAAAGTCAAACATCAAAAATCATTCGACATTTTTATATCAACCAATTAGAATAAATTTCCCAGCTGAAACCCCTTTTTGAAAATTACATTCAATAAAGTATTTAAATTCTAGTCTTTTAGTATTCATTAATTGGATAACTTGCAAGTTGCAACTGAAAATAAGCGACTTACAACACTGAAGTATACAAGCCTTTTTTTTTTCTTTCTCAAAATTAATCATACAAGCATTACCTACGTATAATGCATAGGCGAAAATAAAAATTTTAAAGTAATTCCAATGTTTATTTAAAGATGTTTTTCATATCATAAAAAGTAAAGAGAGAGAGAGAGAGAGAAGAGTGCTTTCTAATCCGTAAAATATTTAATAAATATAATTAGTTAATAAAATGATAAAATATATATATATATATATATATATAATATATATATATATATATATATAATAATATATATATATATAGATAATAGTATATATAATTATAATATATATATATATATATATATATATTATAATAAAATATAACTATATAATATATATATATATATTACTAACAAATGTGCTTGAAATATAACCGCTGATGAATATACAATCTTTAATTTTTACATTTAAAATTATAATACCTATTAGCCTATTGTAAATTTATTATTAACTACATCAAAAATATATATTTACATTTTCTCAATCAAATAGCTATCTATTTGTCCTATTTTAACTTGATCCGCTCTCTGTTCAACTATCACCACTTTTAGGATCTCCATTTTTTGGAGAAAATCTGTCAGAGATTTTAGGATACACATACTCGCTTAACAAACTATAAGCTATGCCCAAGGTCAAACATGTCACAACGAAACCTTGGGCACCTACTCTCATCTGAATGAGGTACATAGACATCGGCAATTTTCGCTGTCGAATTCCATATAGTCCATAACCTACGATGCCTGTGAGTCCCACTAAACCTGCAAAGGTATAATAATAATGTGCAATCCGCTTAACAATAAACATAAACGACCGTCTACAAAATAACAACAAATACTCTACCTATAAACATTTTTTTTTAAAGTTTTAAGTTCTCAAACATATTATATATATATATATATATATAATATATAATAATATATATAGATATTATAATATATATATAATATATTATATATATATATATATATATATATATATATTATGATATATTAATATATATAGTTTTTATTTTATTTCCAACCACCTAAGAAAATAAATAAATAAATAAATTAATTCTCATATATATATTATAATATATATATATATATAATATTATATATATATATATAAATATATATATAAATATAGTAAATAATATAGTATATAGATAATTAAATATATAAATATATAATAATTAAATATATAATAGTATATAATATATATAATATTAGAATGTAGGCTTATATTTTTTGGCTTCAACAATTAAGTGGTGAGAACTAACAATATTTGGTTTTAAATTTAAATGCGAAAAGGCGGAATGACTCAGAATACGATTAAAAGAGTGATGAGCAGCAATGAGAGTCTCCAGAGCTCTCTGCAACACCAAAGTCCCAGTTTTAAAATTTGTAAAACACTGCATTACTTCATTATTTAAGCTTTCAATTGATTTCTTCCAAGTGGTGCAAAAATTTTTAGATAATGGCCCTACCTTGTTTTCATAACTTTTTAGATTACTAGAGCTACTACCATTAATTTGCAGCAATGGTTCAACTTCTTTGACAAAAGCAAGAACGCCTCCAAAATATGGAGATAGAACTTCTTCAATATATTCTGCTGACCTAAGGGACAGGAGTTCCTTTAAACGTTCACACTCACGACTGTCTTCCCTAGTTTTTTCTGATAAAACAGAAAACATCATATCATAATTATTGATAAGGAAAACCAGTTGGTCTTTTCTGCCAATAAAAACGGCTGCCATTTTTAAAATCACTTGCTCTACTTCATCTTGTAGTTGTAGCATTAAAGAGTCAACCCCTTCGATGGGAAAGTTTTCCTGCAGTACCATAACAGCTCCACTGAATTCAGCATATCTCCTCGTTATGTAGTGAGGTCGGACATCAATCGTTGACATCTTTGGAGGGTCACATTCTTGAATGCTCTGAATATTTAAGCGCACAACATATTCAAATCTTGGCCAAATCATTTTCAAAAGTTGGTCCCAGTGTGCATCTAATGCAGGAACTGCCCTTTTATGAGATAATAAGCGATACTGGTGAATAAGATGAAGGCATATAAAGAGAGCTATCGAATCATAGCAACCCATTACAACACCACATACCTCTTTCTGTACTATATGAAGTGATTTTCCAAAGACCATCATGAATAACTTCATTGCTTCAGGTTCCTTCAGCATAAAAAAATCACTGACAAAAACAAACTCCCGACACCCATTATCCATGAGAGCGTACTGCTGACTCCTAAACAGGATTTCAAAAGAATATTTAACTCCATCCTTAGCAGCAGTGTGTGGCACAATAATGTCTTTTGTAAGTCCTGTAGTAGAAAGAACAGTATCCCTATTACCCAAGGTAAATACAGTTCCCCTAGACTTCATATTTTTACCAAAGAAAGAGTTGTTTTTTCCTTCTTCTATTCCCATCAAATCTTCTTTAGTTACACCTTCTTCGTATTGCAACTTCCACAAATGTTTTGTATAAGCCTGAAAATAGGAAGTATAAACTTTTGACATGACGTCGACATATTCATCATGTATTTCAGCAGCCACAGTTCTGCCATACAATAATAAGAATTCAAAAAAGTATTTGTGTTTAATCATAACATTTTGTGAAATTTGATAATTTGAAAATGGTTTTTTAAACTGTGAAATTTTATGAAGGAGATACTCCCTGATCTTGGTAATAGATTTTATGGTTAATTTATTAATGATATCTTGAATATCTTGACAAGACTGAGCATCTTTAAATTGTTGGGTCTTCAGAAACTTCATTTTTTTATCTAAAGCCTGTAACTGTTCCATAAAGTGATTTTCAGTTACAGGTGTATTCAGGATATGATAAATCATGACATCAGGAATCATCAACTCATCGACAAAGGACGACAATTCTTTATGAACAACCTTTCTATTATTCAGCTGATTATTAATAGAAGCCGATTCTTCTTGCAAAGACTGAATTTCCTGACTGATACTTGAAAGGTGATTCAGGTACTTTTCTAACATTTCTTGCATATTTTCAAGAACAGAGTCGCAACTTTGAATTTCATGGTGAAGCGTTGTAATATTCTGCGCCTTTTCAATATAATCTTTAATACTTAAATTTTCAAGTTCCCGCAATTCATTTTCAATGCTAAAGGAATACTTCCGGAGATCAGTCCCTGAGGCAAGAGCTTCTCTGATAACCTCATCTTCTGTGGAGTTTCATTTATATATATATATATATATATATATATATATATATATATATATATATATATATATATACATATATATATATATATATACATATATATACATATATCTTCATATCTCTCTCTCTCTCCCTCATATATATATATATATATATATATATATATAATTATTATTATTATTATTATTATTATTATTATTATTATTATTATTATTATTATTATTACTATTATTATCATATCCCCAGATTGGGGGTGAGGTGCATAGCGTACACTGGAAGAGAAAAGTAGTACAATAACATGACGCAAGTCGAAAAGAAAGCCCCCTCCCCCATTTACCGTCCCCTTTATAGCCAAGTGAAAACTCGTCACAGTCAAAAAAAATACACCCGAGGTTCACGAGCATGTGACGAACCCTCACTGTGGTATCTCGTCAATGCATGTGGGGGTTCATCCCCTGGGCAAAGTCCACAACCATAACCTCTCACAAAACCCCGTCATTCACTCCTATTATGCACCTTTGTTCTCGCCCCTGCCAAACTCACTTTCCTCTCCTGCAGGCATTCTCTTACTGACTCAATCCACTTTTCTTATTAGCTGAATTGGGTTTGGCACTCCACCACCCTATACATCCCATAACCACCAGCTACGTATCAATCTTTCCACACTTTGGCCAAAACCATCTCAGTGTATCTAGTTTATTCTCATTTACCACTTTTCTCCACACAGAACTCCCTATTGCCAACTAGTATATATTTCATAGTTCTTCACCTAACATTCTAAGATTATCAATGTGAACACTCATACCTTAGATCTATACCTCTTATTCCAGACCATAGTTTCACTACTATAAAAAAATATAGGTAACGACGTACCCTCATGCAAAAGTCTAGCGCACTCAAGAATTAGTCCCTTCACATCCACCAAGGATTTAATTGCACCAGTCACCTTCCTACCATTCACAACTTTGCTACTAAATTCAGCTTCATCCTTTTCATCCAACATGTATCCTAAATATTTAAAGTCATATACTTATTCCAGTTGCTCACCATCTAAGATGACTATATACTGCGGACTCTCCTCACAAACTACCATAACCTTACTCTTATCTACATTTACTCGGAAACCCCTCGTTTTACACAACCTGCCAAACCTCTCTACAAATCCTCTCACTGTCTACACATTCACCACAAAACCCATATCAACCGCATACAATAAGCAGGGCGCCCTCCACTCTCTTCCATTCTCCATCAGTCTTAACACCTTCCCCTGCCACCCCACCTCTAATTCTTTCATAACCCCATCCACATACAAATTAAATAACCAAGGAGAGAGACATAACACATCCCTGGCTCACTCCACTATTAATATTAAACCTATCACTTTCGACTTCATTTATTCTTACATAGGCTTCACTATCGTCATACATACTTTTGATTTTATTCAGAAGCCTACCACCAACATCATATATCAATAACACCTGCCACAAAGCTTCCCTATTAATCCTGTCATACGCCTGTTGCAAATCCATAAAACCTAAATACAATTTATTCTTCTCTCTCATTTTCTCAATCATTTGTTTCAATGTAAGTTTTGATCCACACATCCTCTACCACTTCTAAATGCACCTCACTCTTCACAAATCAGTTCTTCAGTCAGTCACTCAACGTACTCTTTCAATCAAAATACCAGCATATATCTTCCCTACAATACTCAATAAACTAATTCCCCTAAAATTCCTTTAACCTTATATAAGGGTACTATTACTGCTCTCCTCCAATCTCTCAGAACTATACCATCCACAAACACTTTTTTTAATATATATATATATATATATATATATATATATATATATATATATATATATATATATATATATATATATATATATATATATATATATATATATATATATATATATATATATATATATCTTTAACTCTCATATATATATATATATATTAGTGATGGAATGATTATGAAATTTTGCCGATGACGATGACGATTAGAGCAAAATTTGCCCATGACGAAGACGATGACCGATTAATTGAAAAAAACTATTAAAAATTTCTCTCTCTCTCTCTATATCTCTCTCTATATATATATATATATATATATATATATATATATATATATATATATATATATATATATATATATATATATATATATATATAAATATATACAAATATATATATATATATATATATATATATATAAAAAAATTTAAAAAATAGAAATAATAACTCTTCTTAGAGATAATATTTATCTATATATATATATATATATATATATATATATATATATATATATATATACTAATAACATATTTGGCAGCAACATGTATAATAACAATAATATATATATATATATATAACCATATATATACTATATATAACTGCTATAATATATATGCTATATGCTATATATATGGCTACTGAACAGAGGAGGGTCAGAGGTTCAACCTCCGAAATTATTTTAGCGATCAAAATTTTGATTCCTTAGGCTCAATAATAATAATAATAATAATAATAATAATAATAATAATAATAATAATAATAATAATAATAATAATAATAATAATAGTTAATCAATGAAAATGAAAAGTATTTATTAATGGAAATAAGGAGAAATTTTTGGTACGTAACGATTTCTTAGGTCAAGTGGCTGTTCCTCATACATGTATAAAATATTTAGACCAGGGACTTAAATGTAAGGTTTCCAAGTTTGCAGATGATAGCAAATTGGCTACCTCAATAAGGAATAATGATGAATGTATAAAGATTTAAAAGATAAAGGAGGAGCTGTAATCGTTGATGGGATGAGCAGGTTCATTCCTTCTCCACTAAATTTTCTTTCCTCATTCATTCACCTTCTAAACTAAATCTTTCTTTCCTCATAATCCATGGTTCGATCGTGCTTATTCTCTGGCCATTCAGGCTTGAGACAGTGCCTATCGGGTGTGGAAAAATTCTCGTTCTCCTATCACTCTCGCTAATTTTCATTCAGCTAGAAATCGTTGCAGGGATACTCTTCGACGAGCAAAGCTGGCTTTCATCAAACCTCCTTGGTTCTCCTACTGACAAATCTTTCATCTCTAGCAACTTCTGTAAATCTGCCTTTCCTCCTCTTATTCGATCTGATCATTGTGTTGCTAATTCTCCAACTGAAAAGGCTAATCTCTTCGGCCCCTCGCTCAACTATATTCTCTATGTCTCAATACTAGCACTTTCCCTCCCTCAGTGTTGGAAGCTCTCACATGTCCAACCTATTCCGAAAGGATGCTGTATGACCCTTCTAACTATCGCCCTGTAGCTCTCACTTGTATTCTCTTTCTAAGATCTTTGAAACCCTTCTCAACTCGCTTCTTAGATCATCTGGAAACTCACTCCGATCGCCAGTACGGCTCTCGTTGCACGAAGTCTACTGGCGATATACATTCCTATCTAACCGATTTATGGTTTTTCGCTCTTAGGAACTACGGGGAGACTTGGGTGGTGGCGCTTGACATATCCAAAGCATTTGACCGAGTATGGCACGCATCACTGCTCTCCAAGCTCCCCCTCCTTTGGGTTTCCTCCTTCTCTTTGCTTACTTATATCTAGCTTGCTTCAAATCGCTCAATATCGGCTGTTGTTGATGGGCGACTTCTTCTTTGCTGTCAAAAGTGGTGTTCCTCAGGGTTCTGTCTTATCTCCTACTTTATTCCTACTTTTCATTAATGATCTTCTCCCCAGGCACCTCTAACCACTCTATCCACTCGTATTCCGATGACTCTGACCCTTCATTCTTTAACTCATAATTCTACTCCCACTTTTACTTGAATTGCTCTCGTCTTAATCTTTCGATTTTATTCTCGCTGGAAATAACTTTGTGAAATTCAATTCTTTAAAAAACCCAACTTTTACAAATCTCCTTCTCCAAAATACCTTCTAACTTTCCTGTCTCTTTCGACGGTTCTGTCGTCTCTCCTGTTGACAATATAAACATCCTTGGCCTTAACATGAACAAAAAAATGTCTTGGAAACCTCATATCACAACGGTTGCTATGGCGGCCTCAAAGAACTGGAAGTTCTGTTTAGACTGTGGACTTTCCTCCTTTTCTCAGTTGCTCGCTATACAGGGTCCTATCCGCCCTTGTATGGAGTGTCTCTCATATTTGGGAGGGGGCTCTGGTTTCACCCGGCTTTTGGACAGGGTCGAGTCAACGGCAAAAAAGGCTTATAAACTGTTCTGTACTTTCCAGTTCACTTGACCCTCTATCTTTGCGAGGCGATGTTGGTGCTATCTCTATCCTATAGGTGCCGCAGCGGCAAGTGCTCGAGGAACTTATCACTCGCGTACCACCACCTTTACGACGCCTTCGTAGCACAAGGAGTGCTGTATCTGCGCACGAGTATTGTGTTGACATTAGTAACTCCAGGCTAGTTTGCTTTGGTGCTTCCATCTTTCCCACCACCTCTGTTTTGTGGAATTCTCTTCCATCTTCTGTATTTTCTACTGAATTTAATCTTCTCACTTTAAAGCCAGCGTCTGTGCTCATATGCGTGGTTTGCGTAGGGTGAACTTTGAGAGTACTACACCCCCTCATGAATAGGGCTCTACCCGTGAGTGGTGGTGACAGCTGTAAAAAATCATGAATGGGCAGATATGTGGCAAATAGACTGAATCTCCTATTTCCACAATCAAAACATCATTCGAATTTATCCCAGAAAATCGTGCACTCTTTTCAACAGTACTCAGATGGATTATATGTATGCTCACACAAATTTTGACCTTTCAAACTTAGAATTTAACCTTTAGACTTCTAGTACTCACACACAAAATCTACCATGGCTCTCTACCACAACTCACTCATCAGGTACCAAATCCTTCTATCCCTCTCATTCCTTTCACAGCAACACAAACATTTCACACCACACCACTCATTTTCACCGTTTCCCTTTCATCTTTTGTTTCAGTCACAGCAAGCAAATCAAATTTGACCTTTCTAAATACATCCATACCTCTCTCCTCATCATTTATTCCTCTGACATTTTCATATACAGATACGATTCATACATTTTCGCCGAAGGATAGAGGGGCGCTTGCGATCACGACCTTCTCCGATGCATGCATTAGCATTCCTGGCAAAGATAAGTGGTAGTAGGCAGCCAACCTAACTACACCGTCCCTTAGTCGCCTTCTACGACACGCAGGACATAAGATGTGGGCAATTTTTTCTCCCTACGTGTATGATATAGGGGATAGGGATGTCTGTAAGATATTGTCTAGAAGAGGGGTGATATAAGTATATGTATATGATATGTTGTCTGGAGGATGAGTGGATGGAACGCATAACAGAAGGCGAATCATTGGGCACTTTTAGATGTCATACATACCATAAAACTTAAAATGGGTATATATATATATATATATATATATATATATATATATATATATATATATATATAACAACCTTCTTTATATATATATATATATATATATATATATATATATATATATATATATATATATATAAAATTATTATTATTATTATTATTATTATTATTATTATTATTGAGTTTTAATATTATTCAAAATTCTTAATATTTGTTCAATTAATCGGCAAAATAATCGGCGAAATTTGCCGATGACGATGACGATGACGATTTAAAAAAAATATGCCGATTTTTGCCGATGACGATGACGATGACGATTAATCGTCCCATCACTAATATATATATATATATATATATATATATATATATATATATATATATATATATATATATATATATAATATATATATATATATATTTGTATATATATATAAATATCTGTATACTATATATAATAGATAATAATATATATAGATACATGTATAATATCTATATATATATAATTATATATATATAACAAAAAAAATATATATATATTTATAAAAATATATAATAACATAAACTATTATATATATATATATATATATATATATATATATATATATATATTACCTATATATATAATATATATAATATATATATATAATATATATATATATATATAAAATGGAGGTAGTGGTGCCCTACCTATTATAATAGCTTATGATTTGGTTTGTGTGGTGAATCTGAAGAGAGTTTGAGAGAGATTTGGTAGAGTGATTTGGCGGGGTGTGTAAAGGAGGTTTAAGTAAATGAAGATAAGGTAAGGTTATGGTTGTGAGTGAGGACAGTCCTCAGTGTGAAGTTATGTTAGATGGTGAGCAGCTGGAACAAGTGTCTGAGTTTAAATATTTAGGATATATGTTGGATGAAAAGGGAACGGATGATGCAGAGTGTAGTAGGAAAGTTGTGAATGACAGGAAGGTGGCTGGTGCAATTAAATCGTTGGTGGATGTAAAGGGACTAAGTCTTGAGTTCACTAGGGTTCATGAGGGTATGTTGTTACTTGTTACCTGTGTTAATGTATAGTAGTGAGACTATGGTCTGGAATAAAGGTAAGATCTAAGTACAATGTGTTCAGATGGGTGTAATCTTAGGGGCATGTTAGGTGTGAGAAATTGATAAAATGAATGAACGTATTAGAGAGTTGTGTATTGTGAAGAAAGGGAGTAAATGAGAGAATAAATGAAAGTATTTTATTGAAATAAGGAAACTAAGTAACACAGAGCCATATATTTTTACAACATTTGGATATTTTTTTCTAATTATATACTTACATACTTTTATAAATTTAACGTGCACAGAACCAATGAGGGCAATGACATGTGGAACTATTTTCATGTACAACAATCCTATTCTACACATAAATATATAAATAAATAAAGGACAAATAAATTAACTTTACTAAG
>JABUQX010057964.1:45000-66000 GCA_015478945.1 Trachelipus rathkii
TCAAAAAATATTAACTTGAAAACACAAAAGATCTATTTCAGCTTGAGGAGAAGCTTATATAATAAGCAAAATGAATAATAATATATTATAATTTATATTACATTATTAAAGATTGATTCTAAAAAGCTTAGATCGGTTTGTTGGTTGGTTGACCAAAAAGCTGTAAAAGCGGACTGAAAAGCTCATATAAATAATAATAATGAGTAATTTAAATAATACTTATTTAAAAATTATTAAATTTTATTGTGCAGCCTCATATTGACCTTCAAAGAATAATAAATATCTTAATAATAATAAATAAATATTAATAAATAATAATAATAATAAATAATAATATAATAAACGCATAATTTTTCATGTATACATAATGATAATGATAATTATATAATGAATTAAAATAATAAAATAATAATAATAATATAATAATAATAAATATATTAATAATAAATAAATAATAATCCATACTACTCATAATAAGAAATAATAATACCTAGAAAATGTAATAATAAATATATTAAAAACAACAAAATAATAAATAAATAGAAATTTTATTGTTAATTGTTGAATTATAAATTGGTTTCAATCGTAGTATTAATTCATTTTGCTTGATTTATTATACTTTGATATAATGTCAATTTAATTATGCAATGAGATTACAGGAACATCATTTATACGTATGTGAGAGTACTTGGACATAAATCATTTGAATGGCAATGGCAAAATTGTAAAAACCTATCATTAAACTAGAGTTATAATAGAAGGGTGAATTATATTTATTGAATTTCATTAATTCAAAGAGTATTTACAATTTTCATGGTTGTCAGTATAATTTTTACTATAATTTGAAGAGTTTTTACAGGGTGGGTTTATTGGGAATCTTTTTTTATCTGGTTTTTTCTATTAATTTTTTTTGCCAACCCTAATTATGACAGACGAAATGAATACCGGAATCATCTCAACAAATATAAATTGTATATATTTAAGTTTAGCAAATGTGCATTTGCTAAGTTTTCTTATAATCATAATACTGATGCTTTCATTACAGATTTCACCTCATTAAATATACAATGGTCTGTGATGTTGGTTTTCTTAATAAATATATATAGATATTTCATTACATACAACTCATAGTTAAATTACAAAACATTATAAATGACGCTTTGAGACCATTAATTCATGTTTGTGCATTTGAATTTTAGTTCAAAAATTATTTGTCTTCCCAAAATCCAATAATTTTAAAATTTATAAAAATAGGTAAAATGCATTAGAGCATGCAATCTATATTTCTATTTTAACCATATAAGTTATCTCCATAATTCAATAAATTAAATAATCCAGTAATTATTATGACTATTTGTTTAACCTCCAGGTAATGAATTTTTCTTAAATATTTAAACTTTTTAAATTTTATATTTACTGTCAAATCACAAAGGCTTACACAAAAAATCTAAAGACCGAAACTACAAAATGATAAATTATTTTTGAGAATTTCTGTGATAGAAGACCATAATTCAGTTAGAAAGGGTGGTAATTAGAAGACAATGAACCAAGCAGCAACTATGAATTGCTAAGAAAAAGCCACACGTACTAAATCCAAATATTCAGTAATAGGAATTACAGTTTTAACGAGTACCAAAGGCAATTATAACTCTACAATTTTAAACTTTCTTGGTTCCGACACTTTACAACAATATTAATATAAATTTATTAATTAATAAACCCTCTATTTTATTTTAAAGTAGATAATACCGTTTTCAAAGGGTTTAAACATGAAAGGTAGAATTCCTTTGCTTTCTTTTCATTTGAACCCTGGGAATTCACCAATCATAATTCAAAATCGATGGGAGGTGATTTCTGAAACTAAGAAATATTTGTATGAGTATTACATTTCTCTCCGCAGTAATAAAATCATCACATTGGTATTTTACTAAAAATATTCTGAATTGACTCTACTAATATAATTCCGATTGTATAATAAGGATATTATATAAAAGAAATCCGGTTACCTCTACTCAATGTTTATATGAAGGAATATGCTGTATGTAAGAAAGCGTTTCAAGCATATTCATATGTGTATTTAGATTTATTAAGACTAAAAAAAAAAAAACCATAGGTATATATATATGATATATATATATATATATAATATATATCATACCTATTATATATATATATTATATATATATTTATATATATTAGGATATTTTTAATGTATACTATACGGGTATAATAAATATTAACTATATTTTATAAATACTACATAATTATATATATTAATACATATATTATAGATTATATACAACAATTCCGCAGCTTACCTGTCTCCCGCCCAGCCCCAAGATCTCGAGGAGGGTAAAAAACATCGCCTGACAGGACGGAAAGGAAAACAGTAAAAGTTAGCGAGTAAGAATATATGTACACAGTCAATATATAAGAAAAGCCCCAGCTTTATCCACACCTTCTATAATCCCTACTAGTGAGAACTCTTTCGCGAGTCAAAAAATCTACCCTAAAGCATCTCACCAAACCAACACATGGGACCCTCACTATGCATATCCGTGTCATGTAGGGTTCATCCCCTGGCCCATGGGGCCACAACCATACCCCCATCATAAAACAGCACCATTTACTCATGTTACGCACCTTTCTTCTAGCTCGACAAAACTTCATCTAATTATATTATCTACATCCAGCATTACCTTTACTGACTTCAATCCACTATATTTCTTCGGTCTCCCAGATTCCCAACACATTCACCAATACACAACTAACCTCTTATACATCAGCTTAAACCAACCAAACTATTATTCAATCCTGTTCCCCTAATGACCAAACCATCTTCACATACTTTCATTTATTCTCTCATATACCCCCTTTCTTCACACCACATAACTCTCTAATACGTTCATTCCTTCATTTATAATAATATATATATAATAGTATATATATAATTAATAATATACCTATAAGTTATAATATTAATATATTAAATATATATTACACTTTTTCATATAGTTACTCTCTCATAATAAAATATACTGTAAATAAATTAATATATATCATATATATTATCATCTTAAACATATAACCCAATAAAATATATTTATATATATATATAATTATATTATATAAGGCCTATATTAATTAAAATAATAATATAAAATAATTATAATATAATATAATTAATTATATAATATATATATTATATACTTATATATATATTATATAAATTATATATAATTATTAATATTAATTATATTAATTATATATATATATATATATATAATATAATAAGTAAATATATATATTAATATATAATTATTAATATATATTATATTATAATATATATATATATATACTTACTTTCCCCAGATTGGCAGTAAGATGTTGACATAAGCCGGAAACAGAAAGTAGTAGAACATGATGCAATTCAAAAGGAAAGCTTCCAAACACCCACCCACTCTACCATTCCCTCCATACCCTTAAGTGAGCTCATCAGTCAAAAAAATTATATATCACTCAAACTATTTATTCCACAAGCACAAACAAACAACAGACCCTCACTGTGGTATCTCATCAATGTAGGGTTCTTCCCTTGGGCCCGGCAGGCAATCATACCCCCACCCATCATAAAATCCTGATTTTCACTCCTATTATGCACTTTCTTCTTGCCTCTGCCAAACTTAACTTCCTTTCCTTCAGACATTCCTTTACTGACTAAATCTACTTTTTCTTCGATCTCCTAGAAAGTCGATTCCCAGCACACTTACCATTTAGATAAATGTAAAATTAGATGGGAGAATTAAAGCACTATATAAATATATTTGACCCTATAAATTTTATTGCACCTTTGACTTTTAAACTAAACTATTAATACAAAACCTTTATGGGATTTAGAAAGATTCAAATATTTTATAAAAGAGAGGAAAAGGATCTGCAAAAATTTTTCAAAGAACCTGACATATTTTTAGAGTGATTTTCGCAAAATCAGATTCATTACATTTACTTTGTGATGCTAGTAAAATGGGGTATGGTATAGTACTTACTAATTAAATAATCAGAATGTTAAAATAATACCAGTAATTTAAAATTAAACTACCGGTATATATAATATATATATAATAATTTATATACATTTCTTGCATTAATATTATAAATATAATATTAATATTATTAAATACCAATAAATTAAATCATATATATATTATATAAAGACAACCAAATATATTAATTTAATTATAAATTTATATAAGTATATATATATATATATATAATATAATATATTAAAGTATACTATATATATATTATATATGATAATTATAAAATATATAATACATAATTATTTATATAATTTATATAAATATTAAATATAAATAATTAAAATATATTATAATACATAATAACTTATATAATTAATTATATAATTCTTTTATTACTTTTCTTTCTTCCTACACCTATCCTACTTTGCCACCATGATTGAGGAGAGTTAAGGTGAAGAACAAGCAGGTCAAGTAAAATGTTCAGAATACGTAAATTTAAAGTATAGCGAAATCATGACAGAACAGATCATTAAGCTCAAAGATCCCAACACTTAAATTAACCGCACCCCTACATTATCTGTACCAATTAAAATTATGTGTAAGAGCACAGTCTTACAAGACAGAATATGCCACACCATAATTTAGAAGAATTAGCATCAATGTGGAGACCGACAGTGAACTTGACCCTTTCACTATGGTAAATACCATTGTCAATGTAAAGGGTTACAAGTCCTCTCTGGGCCCAAGGTGGAGCCACATTACCATAGCCCACCATACAAAACACCGCCATTCTTCATAACCTATCATGCACCTTCTTACTCTCGTGCCTACTTGCCAATACTCACTTAATTTCTCTCCTTCAGCATTCGTTTATGAACATCAATTACCACTTTGCATTGTATTCATATTTCACCAGATTAATCCTCGTGTCGGTTCCCAACACACGCTCAACCACTTATACATACGCAAATTACCAAACCGAACTAATCACTCAACCCTTCAACACCAATTTGAGGTTTCTGGGGTGATAAACAATACTTTTTACATTATTTATTCTCTTCATTTACCCCCTTGCTTTGGAACGCAACGGTCTCAAAATTACGTTGTCAACTACACATGCCACGATGAAATAAACAAAAAATTTCCGCTTCACTTTCTTTAAAATTAGTTCTTCGGAGCCTAATCTCATCGGAGCTTATAGATGCAATTGTTATACTTCTTAGTGCCACACAAACATACTCGAATAAAAATATAACTAATAAACACAGGTAACAACCACTAATATTAATATTATATTAATATAATCTAAATTAAATATGATTAATAATAATTTTCGATAGACGAGTCAACTTACAAATTAGTAACCTAAATAGCCTTATTAATATCACAATATTATAGATCTATAACTAGAAAAACCTCAACCCAGGTGCAACTGATCATAATTAAAGTATATATAAAACGATATAATCATATAAATATTATATTATATTACTAGATTATATATATTATATATGATATTATATATATATATTTGAGAAAAATCAAGAATTAGTCAGAAAAACAAGTTACTCTGTCAACTTGAGTTATTAGGCATTAGTTTGGGCATTAATGTAATTACGTACTTAATTAAACCTATTTGGGAAGCGAATGATTTTTTAAAACTACTACCATTTGGACCTTTGAGATTCTTTGTGTTTGTGACAAAACTAGAGCAAATCAAAAAGAATTTGATAAATCAAAATTTTTTTTGCAAGTTGCTGCTCCTTTCCATTGAAATAAGTTTAAAGCATCCTCAGGTATAAATAAAACTGCAGATTTATTAACTAGAAATCATGCCACTCTAGTGTTTTTAAAGAATAGAAAATTTTATTAAAGTCTTCATTTCTTAATATTCAAAAATCCTTCTCAAAAGTTGAGTTTTGTTAAATACAATATCACAATAATTATATACACGAGTTCTTTTACTCAATTGGCTGAAGTGATTCACCTAAACACCCAAGTAGAAAGTCATACTTGAACCCTTATTCAATATTAAAACAGGAGCAAAGAAGAATAAATGTTTATGATTTAATAAATAAGGTTTATTAATAACCCAAAATACTTCAGAAGTAATAAATATGACCCTCAGATATTATAATATTATATAATAGTATATATACATACGGGTATAATATATATATAATAATGTAAAATTACTACTAAAAAAAAACTACTGAGGGTATAGTATATATATTTATAAGAGAATTATAGTATTTATTTATTAATAATATAAGTATAAATACCCCCTCACCTAATAAATATTAGACTACTAGTATATTAAAGAAATGAGCGAACTAATCAAACAATTAGTATATAAAACTAATAAAATATTTAATATTGTGAAATATATACTATCTTCTCTCTCTCTCCTCTCTCTCTCTTCTTCATCTCTCTCTCTTTCTCTCCTCAAAATAGCTGGCATCATCTCTCTCTCTCTCCTCTCTCATCTACTCTCTCTCTCTCTCATGGCTCTCTCTCTCCTCTCTCATCCTCTCTCTCTCTCTCATCAAGCGTGGCTCTCTTCTCTCTCTCTCTCTCATATTCTACTCTCTCTCTCTCTCATACATCTCTTCTCTTCATCTTCTCTCCTCTCCTCTCCTCTTCTTCTCTCTTCTCTCTCTCTCTCTCTCATACTCTCTCTCTCTACTCTCTCTACTTCTCTCTCTCTCTCCTCATCTTCTCTCTCTCTCTCTCGCATCTTCTCACGCTATCGATCATCCTCTCTCTCTCTCTCTCTCTCTCTCTCTCTCTCTCTCTCTCTCTATTCTCCCTCTCTCTCTCTCTCTCTCTTCTCTCTCTCACCTTTTCTACTCACTCTCTCTCTCTCCTCTCTCTGCGGTGTCGTCTCTCCTCCCTCTCTTCATCTCCTCTCTCTCCCCATCATACCTAAGGCATCTGCGATACTACTCATCTCTCTCTTCCAATCTACTCTTCTCTCTCTCTCCTCCTCTCTCTCTCTCTTCTCATCTCTCTCTCTTTAATCGATCAGTTCACTCTCTCTCTCTCTCTCTTTCTTCATCTTCTATCTCTCCTCTCTCTCTACTCTTCTACTCTACTTCTCTCTCATGCGTCTCCTCTCTCTCTCTCTACTCTCTCTCATCTCTCTCTCTACTCTCTCTAATATAATATATATAATAATCAATAATAATATTTACTAAATAAGTTATATAATAATATAATAATATATAATCACTATTATATATATTTAATAATAAATTAAATAATAATATATAATAATATATATACTATAATATACTTAAATATATATATAATAAGTTAGTAAATTATTATAATATACTCTATATAATAACATATATTGCCAATTATATTAGTATTGCATAAATTTTTCTTTCTATCACATTTTTATTTATTAATAAATTCAGGAAAAAAAAATAAAATAAATTTACATAGCAAATAACAGTTAAAAAAATGCATGATATATTGTCAAGGTGAGATAGATGAAAAGAGATAGCATCAAATAATTTATTAATAAAAAAAAACATGAAACTTAAACAACACTAGCATTACTGAGCATCATATTTTTTATTATTAGTGGTGATGATGGATCACATACATACCAAAAATTAAACTATACCAAAAACTTAGCCAACTACTTGCTAAAGCAATTTAACTTCCCAAAATTAAGGTATTATTGACACAATATTACATATTACACGATGGTGAACTCCAAACATATTTCATCTTTTTTAGAAATAAATTTGTTACTGTTATTTTGTATAAAATTTTTGTTTGACATTACGTGCCCTGAAAAAATCGAAATATTTATCCATTCTCTTGACGTGGTCAGCTGAGCCAGCTGAATTTCATTCAGATTACTCAGTCATCATGAAAGACTGTTGATGAAATAGGTAGTGTTATTATCCAAACATGTATACTTTATATCTTTATTTAAATATTTACAAGTTTATATTAGTTAATTATTTAATAATAAACAAGATTAAAATAGACCATGGGTTATTATAGAATTTTAATTATTATCAATAATATTGATACCAAAAACAAAAAAAAATAAAAAACAGTGAGAAATCGTATTTGCAATGATTTCTAAGATCGATTTTCGATTGAAATTCAGGGCTGGGATTGTTTTAACCATTTTTAATTAATTTGTTTTGGAAAAATTTGTTTGTTATTAGTCCCTTTCATATTTCATCCTCCCCTCAGTAATGGACTAATGACGAATATTGGAGTCCCACTGTATGTATAGATATTTTCAAAAAATTTTCAAATTTAAAATTCCCGTTACTGAAATTCCCTTCCCAATTCCAAAAAAATTATTTGATTCTAATATTCTCGATCCTGATTCATCATCCCATCACTACTTTTCTTAGTAATTTTTTTTTGATCTTGGGCATTTTTTTTTTTTCTTAAACAAATGTTCTAATGACAAATGCACGTAGAATTAATCATTTCAATATATTCATAATTATTAATATTTTCAACAAAGTAGAAATAAATGTTTTCAACAAAGTAGAAATAAATGTTTAATTAGAACTAAAATAGTACCATACTTTAAAAAATTATAAATATAGTAGCTAAGTATTTCTGTAGTTGAAGGTATGGACATTATATCTTTTACTCTACAGAAATCATGAACACAAAATAAACATAAATGCATTACAGAAAGCCTAATGGATCCTGGGTGAGCACTTCTGTACAAAAACAAAAAAACATGAAAATATTTCTATAAAAAGTCACATGTATAGTGGCAAGTGGGGTGAATATGGACAGGTTTGCAAAGCTTGCCTTCCCCACCCTTCCCTAATACACTTTTTTGGAAATTTCTTTTTATTGTACAATAATGGTCACATGGTTGGTCAAATGCACACACAAGAAAAATATTTTAATACTTATATTGAAGTTTTCATACAACCAATTTATGCTTGCCTCAGTGGGGGGAATAGAGACACCTTCTGAGGATGAATAGGGACACCCTCTAAGATGAATGTCAAAATTATATTTTATGAATATAAATATGATTTACTTTAATTTTTTATTTATTATACTAATTATATGTTTTAATTATATTTACAAACGGTTTTCAAAGCACAGCTAGTTTAACCAAAGTAATAAGTCTTGTCTGTTAGCCTTTTTGAACTCTGCAAAGGTCAAATTATAAATGAGACTGTTCCATGTAAATTAATCGATCCATAAATTAATTTTTTTTTTAACTATTTCATGTCATCATACAAATATAGGTCAATAATATCTTTCCTTTCCAAATATTTGAATGCAACTTGGTTTCAAGTTAACCCAGTAACTTAACCAATGTAGCACTGAGATATAATTTACTGCATAGAACTCATTTAACTTTGGCTATATATTTCGCAGTCATGAATTGAAAAACTGACTCTGTTGTGTTATAGGAATGTTATTTTTATTTTACCTATTTTTTTTTTACTAATTAGGGAATAATGTATTTACTGTATTACTTTTAAGTGGTAAAACATTGCTATAAAAATTTTAAAAATTAAATAATAGGCCTCCAAATTTAATATTTATAACTTTTGTCAATGGACATAATTATCAATTATAGAAATACCAACAAATTTTAATAAAAATTTAATAAAATTTTTAAAAGAAACAAAAAAAAAATTAAAAAAAAAAAACAAAAACAAAAAAAAATGAAAAAGTTACAAAGTCTCAAATTTCATATTTATAACCTATTTATGGCCACATGCTTTTTTGAAAAAATTTTATAGGCTTATATGATTTATGGCGCAGAAGAAATTTATTCTTATTTTTCCAGCATTAACGGGTTGAAGGTACAGGGGGCTTGATCCCTGTAGGTAATTGCTTGTATGTCATGCATTAATTGACCTCTAAAAAATTAATATAAATGATATTTGCTATGAGAGCCAAAAAAAAAAATAATAATAATAAAAAAAACAATTAAAATAAGGTCAATTCCTTTAACACAATTGGTCAGAAAAATTTGAATTCCATTTTTTTTTTACTTTGCAGTCAGGTGATGCAATAATTTTCATGCTGTTTTTTGTTCCTTTCGGTCAGGTGATGCAATTATACAACACCAAATATTTTCTAAACCACTTATAGGAATTTGACAATACAACATATAGATCTTATTTGGGGCCCAATAAGTCTAGAAAAATAAAAAGAATAAAAATTAGATTAAAAAGTCAATAATGATGACTAGAATAATAATAATAATAGTGTCCCTATTCACCCCACCATCTTTTAAGTGGTTGGGTGAATAGGGGCAAATTAGACGTGATTTAACCACAATGTAGTGGTTGAAACCAAAATTCATACTGCCAACTCTGGTATAAACCTAACATATTCAACAATACTTAACATATTTCATTTTAGAGCAATGTTGAGTAAAAAGAATTTCAAAAATGAAATTCTATTTTACAAAATTTCCATCCCTAATATTTTTTTCTTCTTTTTTTTAAATATAAAAATACCATACCCCAGAATTAATGATGATTGAATGTGCAAAAAAATAAATTTTTCTTGGGTGTCCCTATTCATTCTACCTAACATTATTCTGAATTCAAACATTCAAGTTTCCTTTCTCTGTTTGTTTTTTCAAAGGCTATGTTGCCATTTGTGACATAGTAGTCAAAAACATTTTTAAGAATTTCAAAGGCAAGTTTCTTTTAAAATCCAAATTTAAATTTTTAAATCTCATATTTGTTAAAAAAAAAAAAAAAAAAAAAATTTGTATTGTAAATTATATACAGTAAATGGAATAAAAATGTTTAACTCAGAATATAAAATAATTTATCTCCAAAATTCATGAAATGTTTTCCTCAAATGGTAACTTGGTCTTTAAGAAAACAAAGACAGAGAAAGTAAACTCAATCTTTGAATTCAAACTATACATATAACTTTTAAATACAAAAAAAAAAATATATATTTATTGTACAAAAATGCTCTTCCATGCTTCATTACTAACTGCATTGACTGAGGAGATCCAGTTATTATATATTTAATAACCCAATTAAGCCTTTGATAAGGCACCCCACATAAGGCTGATGCAAAAGTTATCGCAAAGTGGTATAGGTGGAGTGGTATAGTTGGATTAAAGAATGGTTGAGGAATAGAAGGCAGTATGTACTACAGAATGGCAAATGTCATCATGAGTAATAGTGAAGTGGTATCTAACAGGGTTCAGCCAGCCAGTGCTGGGGTCACTATTGCTCCTCATTTTAAAATGATTTAAGACCAGGGACATATATGTAAGGTTTTTAAGTTTGCAAATGATACCAAAGTAGCTAACTTTATAAGGAATAATGATGGATATATAAAGATTCAAAATGATCTTTATATAAACTTCTTTGGTGGGCAGATAAATAGTAAATAAATTTTAATTGTAAAAAGTGTAAGCTTCTTCAATATAAGTTTAAACAATTAAAAGACTTAACCTATGAGGCTGCTTTAGGTACCTGGCAAGTCTGAGGTCAAATGCCCTTGGTTTGGGTATATATAAGCATTAACATCTGAAAGTGGCCAATCATGTTTGGAAGCTTGGAAACAGAATAGAGCTAGTTAAGATTCTAGATATAATAAATCGCAATGTCATTTACAAGCTAGATATAATAAATGCAACTGTATAATAGCTATGTTAGGCTTGTATTAGAGTATTGTGCACAAGTAACCCTCTGAAATATTAATAATATATATATTATATATATATATATATATATATATATATATATATATATATATATATAATATATATATATATAATAATATATATTATATATAATATATATATATATATATATATATATATATATATAATATATATATATATATATATATATATATATATAATCTCTTTATTTAATTTCTGGCAATCATGGCTACTCAATATTAGTCAACTTCAAAAATTAATAAGATAGCATTGAAGTACGTTTCTAAACTGCAAGTTAGAAATAAATGATAATCAAGTTAAGAAGTTTCACAATTCTAAGATTCGCAGTGACAAAGGCTATTGCACTGTGCAATTATGTCCTAATTCAATCACTATTCACCTTTTATTATTATAGCTTAGGAATTTATTTGAATGAAATCTGGATATAAAATGAGAAAAAATGGGAAAATTTGTTAGCTACCACAAAAAAGTTAGACATTTTACAAACTATTTTCCATTTAGTCGCTTTAATGCATTTTTGGTAAATTTTTTTACAGTAGATTCTGAAAGATGAAAATCAAAATAGGGGTTCTTAATGTAAGCAATTACCCTGTCATTGTATGTTCTATATTTTTATTAGGTTTTCTGTAATGCATTTTTATTCATTTTATTTGCAGTTTCAATATAGCAAAAAAATATATAAATACTTTCAGATACAGAAATACCTTGTATCTCTACTCTTAAAACCTTATCATAAACATGACTCATACATTTAGGCAATACAAACCTTTCATATTTCAGATAACATTTTTATCATAATTCTGGCTTCATTAGAACATTAGAAATATAGAGACAGTAAGAAGCCACATGGGCCTATCGAGGCTGTCCCAGTCAACTCATTAAGCAAACATGCTCATGCAAATCCACTAAGCACCCAAGGGCTTGTCAAATTACTTTAACTAAAAATCCACCAATTTGGCTTAGTAAAAAGAAAATTATATATGATACCCAAACCATCCCCATACTTTAACAATTAAGTTATGGTCACACATGCAATCTAACATTAATAACTACTGTAACTAAAAACCCACCAATTTGGCTTTGTCTAAATATTATACGATACCCAATCCATCCATATACCCATCCAACCCTTTCTTAAATGTTGCAACTGAGTCACACTCAACAACCTCCTGTGGCAAACCATTCCAAAATTTAACAACCCTATTGCTGAATGCTTTCTTATATCAAGATGGCATGCTTTCTTCTTAATTTTCTTATTATGCCCCCTGGTCTCCCGTCCATGCTCTACTATGAAGAATTTATTGGTCTCTGTATTATCAATAGATGTAAAAATTTTGTAGACTTGTATCATGTCCCCTCTGAGAAATCGCTTTCTACTACAGAAAACATCCTAACTCCTTCAAGCTCTCCTCATAGCTCTTACCCTCAAAAACCCAGAAATCATCCTTGTTTGCACTCGCTCTTGCAGCTCCTCTCTAGCATATCTAGTCTTTCTTAAATAAGGGGCCCACACTTGTGCACATTACTCTATTATTGGCCTAACATAGCTATTATACAGTTTACTTATTACTTCTTTGCTCTTGTAAACAACATTGCGATTTATTATGCCCAGCATCTTATTAGCTTTATTCCTTGCCTTCCAAACACTGATTAGCTACTTTCCAAATTACTGCTTATAATACACCTAAATCTTTTTCTGGTCCCAACAAAGACTCAAGCCAATCCCCATTCCATTTTGTAGTTAAAACTTTTGGTAATTGTTACCAGAGGGTTGTCACCCCACGATTTTTATTATGAAAATCACAGATATACTCTAAAAAAAATAATGAAGAATAGTGAAAGCGAAAATTGTCGCTCTCATTTTAGGAAAAAAAGTTAGCAGGGATATCAAAAGTTGTTAAAAATCCCATAAGACTTTTCATTTTTGAATCCATCCGGTTTAGGTCTCATTTCAGGCCCTCTAAGTCAGGTTATGATAGTTTTGTTAGGTATACCACAGAGAAATCTATGTAAGAAAGATCTAAGTATATCATAACTGAACTAGGAAATGGCCCTAAAAACGAGCACGAGGCCCACGTAATTATTTTATTATAAGAAAGTCTATGGGAAAAATTTTAACTTTCAGAGGCTGTAACTTTTTTTCCTAAAGAGACTGCCAATTTTCGTTTTCACTATTCTTCATTATTATTTTTTTGGAGTATATCCTGTGATTTTCAAAAAAAAAAATTTTGGATTTTTTTTTAATAAATCCTATGGGGTTTTTTACAACTTTGAGAGGCTGTAACTTTTTTTCCTAAGGAGAGCGACGATTTTCGTTTTCACTATTCTTTATTATTATTTTTTTTTAGAGTTTATCATGTGATTTTCATAAAAATCGGGGGTGACAGCCCTCTGGGTAACAATTACCAAACTTTTATTTGAGTAACCTAGGTGAAGAACCTTACTTTTTACTATTAAAATTCATTTGCCACTTGTCTACCCATCCAAGAAGTTTATCAAGATCATTTTGAATCTTTATACATCCTTCACTATTTCTAACTGAGGTGGCCACTTTGGTATCATCTGCAAACTTAAAAATGAAAAACTTAGGGTAAAAAAAAACATTGCAAACTTAGAAACCTTGCATTTAAGTCCCTGCCTATTGTGCTTCTAAAACAGGGTAGAAATAAACCCATTCAAATATTTAAAATAGGCGCAAGGCAAAACAGTCTTATCCTATAACAAAAAACTAAAATTCTTAAATTGTTTTTTTTTCAGTGGATTTTATGAATTTCTTAAATGTTGCATCATGATAATGGGCCGGCCTCTATATGACTACAATGTTTAATTAAAATACAAGGATACCCTAGAAACTATAACTATTTTAATATGTCGTTTTGAAATTTTAAAAAATATATATGTTTTAAAGTTAGGTAATTAAGAGTATAATTATAATAAACTTATTATGATAGGCTTCATACTATGCCTGACTGTTATTACCTGACAGTTGACACCTTTAAAGAAAGAGATCGAATTCAATCGATTCTTTATCTATTGTGCCTATCAATCTCACTTTATACCATAGTATAATATACCATAGTATAATTATTTTTCTACTGTGTTTATCATGGCTTTATCAAACTTTGGCTTTATGCTATGTAAGAACAGCACTTGTTCCAAATACATAACAATTTTATTTTTAATTAATAATGAAAGTGAAGAGCGAATCAGTTGTTAAAAATTAAAACTTCAATATACTTTAACTATTCACCACGCACAAGCTACAAAAGACTATGGGAATAGCAATTCCACAATTATGAATTTCTTCTAAAAGGTGTATTTATCGGTAAATCATAGCGCAAGAGTTTTTAGTACGTAGGGATGAACAAAAAATATCGATATCAAAACTATCGATAGTTTTTCAATTATCGATGTATGATGGCATTTTAATTTTGCGATAATCGATACATTTATTCCGGATTATCACGGATTCGAGTTTTTTCTCCGGAATGTTTTCTCTTGATTGATCCGGTATCGTTTTGTCATTATGTTTTCTACTGCTCTGGAAAGAAAGCTTACCCAGGTTTAAGTGCAATACGAATTTCGTGGCATAACGAACGCGAATTCTCACAATAAAGTCACTTTTGTTTACAAGCAATTAGAATCAACTGTTGTGATGAGGACGTGGTTTTGGATTTATATGAGGAAAAATAAAAAAAAAAAAAAAATAAAAAGGTTCATATTACAAATAAACTGGATCAACCTATTGCGAGAATTTAATTAAACATTTACCATAGAATTAAGATTTTTAAAGCAAAATTTTTATTGAATGGAAACCATATCATCAATATCACTAAACGGGCCTACCACGCAGCCACATTGCTTGTTTACCTAATTCGTAGAACGTGTTAAATTCGGCAAGCACGGGGAAATAACAACCTTACAGAATTAAGGAAAATTCTTTACGTTTCCGTGAGCATTTTTTTTTCTTCGCGATTTTTGCGCTTAAGTTTGAACAAAAGCGAACGCAAACTACGGAACATTTTCCTTACCCTCTAAAATGATTTAGACGCAGGGCTTTTTAAATGCAATGTTTCAAAGTTTGCTGATGATACTAAAGGTGGCCACCTCAGTTAGGAATAGGTGAGGGATGTATAAAGATTCAAAATGATCTTGATAAATAAACTATTTCTTGGGTGAGCAGATAAGTGGCAAATGAATTTTAAATAGTAAAAAGTGTAAGGTTTCTCACCTAGGTTACTCAAAATAAAAGTTTTAACAATGATATGAAATGGGGATTGGCTTTGAGGCTGTGGACAGCAGGAAAAAAGATTTAGTGGATTATAGAGCAGTAATTTGGAAAGTAGCTAATCAGTGTTTGGAAGCTGGAAAATAAAGCTAAATAAGATGCTGCCATAAATAAATCGCAATGTTGTTTTACAAGAGCAAGGAAGTAATAAAATAATATAATATAATAGCTATGTTAGGACCTTTTTTAATAAAGAGAACAAAACTTTGGGCCTTACTTATTAAGAAAGACTTAGATATGCTAGAGAGAGTGCAACGTAGAGCAAACAAGGATGATTTCTGGTTTGGGGGGTAAGAGCTACGAGGAGAGGGCTGAAGGGAGTTAGGAATGTTTTCTGTAGCAAAGGCGATTTCTCAGAGGGGACATGATACAAGTCGTACAAAATATTTAAAAGTGCTATTGAATAAATACGGAGGAGTATTTGAGATTATATAATTTATAATCACGACTGCAGAATCGACTCACGAAAATTAAAGAAGAAGAAAGCATGGCATTTGATACTAAGAAAGCATTCTTTCAGCAAATAGGGTTGTTAAATTTGGAATGAATTTGCCACAGGAGGGTTGTTTGAGTGGTGACTCAATGCAAAAACATTTAAGAAAGGGTTTGTGATAGGTATAATGGATGGGTTTTGGGTATCACATAGTAATATTTAGACAGAAAGGGCCAAATTGGCTGGTTTCTAGTTTAGTAGTTAGTAAATGTTAATAGCACTGCATGTGTGACCATTAACTTAGTTTAGTTAAAAGGCATGTGGATGGTTTGGGCGTAATATAGTATATTTTTTTTTTGACTAAGCCAAATTGGTGGATTTTGGTTACAGAAATTTGACAAGCCCTAGGGTGCTTTGTGGATTTGCAGGAGAGCATGTTTGGTTGGTGGGTTGACTGGGACAGTCTCGATAGGCCCATGTGGCTTCTTACTGTCTCTATATTTCTTATGTTCTTATGTTCTTAAGCACAAATGCAAAAATGAAAACGGCTTTGCATTAAAGCCGTTTTCAACATTTCATTTTTGCATTTGTGCTTACAAAACGTAAGAAATGCTCGAGTTTGCTTTCGTTTTTGTCAAACTTAGCGCAAAATCGTAAGGAATGCTCACCAAGCGTAAGGAATTTCCTTAATTTTGTTAGGTTGCTATTTCCCGTGCTTGCCGAATTTAGGACCCGCTTACGCAAAGATGTAGACAAAAAAGATGGTGGTGTGGTAGGCCCGTTTGAATTGGTGAATGTTTCATTAAAAAAAAATCAGCTTTAAATCTAATTTCTTCCAAATCGATAAACTCCATCACAAATAAGTTGATCAATTATTTGTGATATAAAGCATTTGTTATTTGTTTTTTTTTTATTTCTGTTTATTTCAAATCAAGCGTAAGCACAAATGACAAAAACGAAAACCCTCTTATAGATATTTTTTGCCTTTGGTTATTTTTTTGCTTTTCATTATTTTTTTTTTTTTTTTTTCGTTATTATTTTTTATTTATATTTCCATTTATATCACATGCATTTATTTTTAATTGCTTAATTTTTATTGATATTTTGTGCCGTATTAATAATTATAATATATAATATATATATATATATATATTATATCATATATATATATATATATAATATCTATATATATATATATACTATATATATATATATATTTATATATATATAATATATATATATATAATTATATATATATATATATATATAATATATATATATATATATAAGGGGCGTAATACATAGAGTAGACAGGGTAGGTAGCTCCTACCCAATATTTGAGTCTTTTTAATAAATAATTTAAATGGTAAGTTAAATATATTATTACAAGATTTTATTGAAAGTGAAAAAAGAAACTGGTTTATAAAATAAATTTAAAGAAAAGCAACTACTTAAGTAATAACATTATAATAATTAAATTCATTTTGGAAATTTTTCCCCTAATTACTTTTCTGGTTCTTACGAAAAATTCCAAGCTATGGCCGTACATAGATCTTCATATTTCATATAATAATATATAGGACTAGGACAAGCGTCATACCTGCTGTACGAGCGAAAAAATACCAAAATTCGCGGGTACGAAATTTTCGTTTTCACCCAGTGAAATCGCCAAAGATATAAATTGAAAAAAAAAAAAAAAGAATTTGGAATCTCTCTCTCTCTCCTCTCTCTCTCTCTCTTCGAGTGGAAATATATCTCTCTTCTCTCTCTCTCTCTCTCTCTCTCACCTCTCTCTCTCTCTCTCTCTCTCTCTCGTCTCTCTTCTCTCTCTCGTCTCTCTTTTAATATATATATATATAATATATATATATATATATATATATATATTATATATATAATATATTATTATAATATATATATATATTAATATATATAATATAATATATATATATATATATATATATATATATATAATAATACTATATATATATATTAATATAATATATATAATATATAATATATGGGCGTAGGCGGGGGGGGCACTTGCGCACTTGCCCCCCCTAAATCTTTGGCGAAATAAAAATTATGTGAACCTTTTATTGTTGCCAGACAACGTTTTTAAATTAAGGGTTTAGTATAGAAAAACTGAAAAAAACACTCAAATCGATAGATAATGAAGGGTAATTACTAATTACTACTTGTTTATATTTATTTTATCAAAAATTTTTAAAAAATGTTTCATTTTCCAATATTGGCTTAAAGTCAATAACTTGGTGCTTTTAATATAACGCTGAATTCTTCTGACATTATTCTCCCCTAGAACTCTCAAAATGTCGATAGCATTTGGCGGACGCCAAAGCTGTTAAATCAATCTTGGAAGGCGTGCCCATTGATATTCAGCTGCAGACAGCACATTAAAAAACAATTGCAGAAAATAAAAGAAATATCACAGCAATTTTGAAGACATAATTTTATAATATCAATTAATATATATATATAGCTATATATATAATTTATATATATATTATATATATATATATATATATATATATATATATATATATATATATATATATAACAATATATTTATATTCAATCAACCTTTGCCCCCCCTTAATGAAATCCTGGCTACGTGCCATATATATATATTATATTATATATATATATATATATATATATAACATATATATATATTATATATATAATATATATATATATATATATTATATATATATATAATTATATACTAGTTATATAATTTTTCATTGACATGGTAATTATAAAAAAAGTTATGGCAAAGTAGATTCCATCTAGGTTAGGTCAGGTTTTAAGACATTAAGAATAAGAGACAGTTAATAAGGCCACATGGCCCTATCGAGACTGTCCCAGTCAACCACTACCCAAACATGCTCATATGCAAAACCAACACAGCACCCTAGGGCTTGTCATTTGTTGTAACTACAAATCCACCACCAATTTGGCTTTAGTCAAAACTAATGTTATATAAATATGAATACCCAAACCATCCACATGCAATTAATAACTAAGTTATTGGTCAAACAATGCAGTCTAACATAATAACTACTATAACTAAAAACACGCCAATTTGGCTTCGCAATATAATTATATATGATACCCCAACCCATCCATAAACGAAATCTAAACCTTTCTTAAATGTTGCAAATTGAGTCACAACTCCCAACAACCTCCCTCTGGCAGACTATCCAAAAATTTAACAACCTAATTACTGAATGCTGCTTTCTTATAATCAAGATGGCATGCTTCCTTCTCTTGATTTTCTTATTATGCCCCCTGGTCACCTTCCATGTTCTTCTATGAAAAATTTATTGTCTCTGTATTATATCATAAAGATGTAAATATTTTGTAGACTTGGTATCATGTCCCCTCTGAGAAATCGCCTTTCTACTTCGCCCAGACCTTCTCTTGCAGGCTTTTCCCATTTCTCTTACCTTCACCCAAATCATCCTTGTTTCTTTACGTTGCACTCTCTCTAGCAAATCAAGTCTTTCTTTTAATAAGGGGCCCAAACTTTTGGCAACAATACTCTATTACTGGCCTAACATAGCTATTATAACATCCTTGCTCATTACTCTTCTTGCTCTTGTAAACACATTGCGATTTTTTACGCCCAGCAATCTTATTAGCTTTATTCCTAGCTTCCCAAACACTCTGATTAGCTTCTTTTCATTCAAATTAACCTGCTTATAATACACACCTAAATCTTTTTCTTGGTCCACACAGACTCAAGCCAATCCCCATTCCTATCGTAGTTAAAGCTTTTATTTGAGTAACCTAAGTGAAGAACCTTAAACACTTTTTAACTATTAAAATTCATTGCCACTTATCTGCCCACCCAGAAGTTTATTATCCAAGATCATTTTGAATCTTTATAAAACTCACAATTCCAACAGAAACGGTCAAGTTAATAACATCTGCAAATTTAGAAATCTTGCATTTAAGTCCCTGGTCTAACTCATTTAATATATATGAGGAACAATAAGTGGCCCAGCCTGAACCCTGTGGCAGCATAACCAGGAAAACTCCTTCCTAACTATTTCCCATGTGATTTATTCCCCATTTAGTTGTACAAACATAACGTTTTCTATTTCGCGCAACCACTCTTTAAATCACCATGTTAACCTACTCACCTAATACCACAATTGCAATAACTTTTTCATGAGCCATATGTGGGGAACTTAATCAAAAAGCTTTCCCTAAAGTCTAAATTACAAATATCACATGCGATGTCCCTCGGTGCAAATTCGGTAATGTATATTCCATCCATAAATTCTATATTAAAAGGTTTGTCTGACTTGACCTACCCTTCTGAAACGTTGCTGGGAGTTTTAATATATATTTGTTGTTCTTTCATAATAATTTCTATAATTCTGCTGATGTTTTTCCAGAATAAACCTTTACAACCAAGAGATGTTAAGCTATACCTGGCCTACTAAAATCCCCAATTTCCTTACTTAATACTACCTTTCCTATAAATAGGGCACAAAATATGCATTCTTCTCGCAGTCATCTGGTAACC
>JABUQX010057965.1:0-20610 GCA_015478945.1 Trachelipus rathkii
TTTTTTGTTTAGTAGGCACACGGCAGAATGGAGCACAAAAAAAAGTAACAGTAATTAATTTCGATATTTTAAAACGAAAGAGGTTATATATAAATTAAGGATTTAAATAACATAATTCGCTAAATTATTAAATTTAAGAATATCCTCAGATAATTTTATCGTATTCCCTGAGATTTTTAAAGCGTTTGGAAAATAGGAGATGTAGATAGATCAAAAGAATCGACATAGAAAAAAAACTGATTTATTATGACTCCAAAAAAGAAGAAAGAGGAAGATAAATTTGTTTATTTGGAGAACGTAGGTCACCGCGGCGTGTTATCGACGCCTCCCTATAATTATTTAGAGAAAATTAGGAATTACCGCGGAACATACGCACAAGAGAAAAGCGGAAATTTAATCTCATGTGGACGATTTTCAGTACGACATATATATATAAGTAGAGGAATGATTCCTGGCGAACCTTGTCACTCTGCATGATACGTTTTTAATATAAGGACTACGGATTCTTTATCAGCTCAGTCATTATTTAAAATATCACTGTTATAACAATAGAGATGAGATTTATTCACAGCGATATAATATATAAATAATAAGAAGTATATGGCATTTATTTTGATATTTATGTTTATCGTCATATCAGTACGGATAGAAATGACCACTGTCGACAATATTATATATTCTGATAATATAACGCATTCTATAAAAGGCGAAAATTTAGGAAAATGAAAATAAAGCGAAAATTGGAAAAGATGACAACGATAGAAACACAAAGACTAAGTTTAGCATTTTGAACAGCATCGTAAATGAAGAAGGAGAGAACGACGACGGGAAGAAAATGCAATTTATATCTTTCCGCCAGTCGTTGTCGACGGCGAATAATAGAAAATACCCCGAGAGTAATAACGATAAGGAGAAATATCGGGTGGAAGAGGGTTCCAAAACCAATGTGAGCGAAGATTTCGGGAGCGGCTTACACTCGGAAAAGTTCAAAAATATGTACGGGAAACGAACGATTATCGACAACACGAGTAATAAAACGCCGGGCTATAAGCAAGTGTTCGACAACGACGAAGAAGAGAGCGTCTTCTACGTCCCGTCATTTTACCTTTCCACTTTGGGGCCGATCGAGATCGTGGAATATTTTAAAGCGATTACGTACTTCGATCTAAGATACGTTATAGATTTTCTCAACCAGAAGTTTCTCTCGCTTATGACCGTGAGTATAGACTTGGAAAAGCCTATGTTGTTCGGAACTTTACGCGAAACGAAAAACGAAAACGCTAAGAAAGTTTTAGGGAAAAATAGAATATATATCAGATACCCCCCGGTGAAACAGTCGCTCCTCGAAAGTTCCGAGATCCACGACCTAAACGACCACAACGTCGAAAATATCAGCTCGCCGAGCGGTATCAATGAGAAATACCGAGCTCTACAAGTCTATAACGCGATGCGCGATAATTTAAAAAGTTTGAGTTATACTTTTAAAATGAAAACGGTCACGGTCTATTTGTGTAGAACCAATAAAAGTAAGGCCGCCATAAAAGTATCCAAGAGAGATAATCGTCGCCAGGACGTGTTGGTCGTTCAAAATTCTCACAACGTTTTAACGCTGGACCCGAATTATCGCAAGGATCAGGCATCTGCGAATAAAATAAAACGAATAAGGTGCGAAATTCTCTCCGATCCGGAAATGAGGAACCCGTCTCAATTCAATACAATATTAATCAATTCGACGTACGTAAAAGACCAATTCTACTCTACGCAGAATATCAATTTTCATCGCTTGGATATTCTACTCCAACCTTTGGATAAAAATCGAATCATGGAAGGCATTTTTAACACCGTTAAAATGCGAAATATTTTGAGCAGGAAAATGGAAAAGGAGAAACCTAAAAATTTCTACGAGAATGAAAGATGGGGTCTAGAGAGCGACGACGAAGAGACGTCGGATGACGATGATCAATACCACCGTGGGAATGTCAACTACGCCGACGCCGACGACGACGATGGCGAAAGCAAAGACGACGGAGGCGGTAGCGGCAGCGGCGACGATACCCGCAATTACGATCTTGACAAAGTCGGGGACGATCCGAGATTTTCGAAAGAAGAATTGTCAGATAAGAATCACTCCAAAAAGAACAATCAATATTTGTTCTTTGTCGATTTATATTTTTTTTTTAATTAAAACGATATATATTCCATCTTCTCAAACATATACGCCAATCATTTTTTAGCCTGGGTTTGTCGCCAGTAGGTATAATCCTTGTAGGTTGTTTCTTATACCAAATCGATTTATTTTTTCATTTCTTCTCTCAGGTTATTGTGGAACTTGAAGATATCGAAACGATAGTATACTTATTGGAATATGTAGGAGATATCTTAAACTTAATACGAGGGACAATATATTCGGTATTACCAAGATCAAACCACTTTGGATATCACAAAAAGAATATGGTCGAAGGGAGTTCATCCGAGTAGAACTGGGACGAACGAATTAATACTTTTTCCGGAATGCGTGGTTGTTAGGACGAGAACGCGTTTAAACCAACCAACATCCATTAAAGAGACCACCGTGGTCGTCCACGGAGTATCCAGGTGAAAGGAAACATAGTTAAAACAGTAAACTCGGGTTAAGAAAAAATGAAGATTTCATGCGGCGGAACCCGTTTACGGTCGGTTCAGCGACTCTATGTCTATCTGAGAGGCGGTCTTTCAGAGGAATACCGATTACGTTTTAGAGCTCGATCGTTGAGTGAGGAGTACTGATGATTTGCGGTAGTTTCGTCGGCAAAACGTAAACCCGATTTCCGGGCGAATGGAGTCAATACTCAAAACACGGCTACGCCCGATGGAGATGAGATGAGAGAGTTAACTACAAAAAATAATCGTCAGGTTTTGGAAAGAAAAATACAATAAGAGTTAGCTGTCTGCGAGTGATTGTCACGGGGGGCCCCTGGCTCAACAGGTATCTTTGTGATATATATCTCGAATGTGATAACTTCGGATGAGCTAACAGATGTATTATGCGCGAAAATCAAATATCTAATTATATTTCCCTTGAATATCTTATTAACAGAGACATCACGTGCGCATTCTCACCAAAGGTCTTTATAATACGTCTCTTTGTCCTTTCCTTCAGGAAACACAGGCAAAAACATCTATCTAAATGAAAAAACAGATTGCCAATATTTGGATCAACCATTGTGTTTCTTTTCGTCCCAACGGTAGAATATATTAATGTTCGTCGATCGACTCAACGTTTAGTTCCAGGACCCATTTTCGTCCCTCCTTATTGAGAAGTTTGTTGTACAGGAAGGAGCGAGCAATTTGGGGACACCGAGAGATTTTAATAAGAGCTGACTATATGAGTCTATAAATACGCTCGATTCGTTGAATAAAAATTTGAGGAATACCTATCAGGAGCGGGAGCCCATAAAAATATATATTCAGCCGGAAATTACTGCGCAACAAGATAGAAATGGGCGCCGAGCAGCGAGACGCGTCCGTTCTGACAGAACTCGCAACGTATTTATAATCATACACTTCTATTTTTTAACCCGTTTATAGGCTGTCATGCGAATAGTGTTAAGACAAATATACAACTAGCGAAAAGCAACAAAGAATAAGGAATAATTCATATAAAAAACGTTAGCTTATAAGCACCGGATGGAAGTGGATCATCTTTCTGAAGACAAAGCCCGCAACCTCTTCGGTCCCCGAACTAACGGGAAATGACCGTCTTCAGCAAACCTTGGTATATAAAAAATAGTTGTGAAAAAGTTCCTATATATGAAAAATGTTGTAGTGCTATTGCGATCTCTAATATGAGATATTGCAAGAAGACAGAAACACATATACTATATATCAAAATGCTGAACGTTACAATCATCGTCTATGCCCGGAAAGAAACGATATATCTTCATACTGGTTCGGTTAGTGAAAGTGAGTATATAAACAAAGAATTGGTTGGGTTAACGTCGGATATTTCTAATTGTACCATATCTCGTGGAGAGACAAGGCGCTATTCGGAAATTCACTACTGTCAAAAAGCCTTGCAAATAAACTGCTCTTTAATCTGGAGCTTCGAGACAACTATAAGGCGGTTCGAAAGAGGGCTCGGGAAAAACAGTCTTATGCCTCAATTTAATGTATATATTTTCTAAATTACAACCCCGACTCTTAAAAAAGCAGGGAAGGACAAATGTACGGCCTAGATACAGTTCTAGCTGCAAAGGAAAAAGCAAAGGAACGTAGCGAAAAATAGATCATGAGATGCCCCTTCTGACAAAAAAGGAGTATTAATAGTATAACACAAGGAAGTCCAATGTAAGAAATAAGAGAGACTTTGTCAACGCTAAGAACAGTAAGAGTAAATGAGAACAGTATTTTCAATCTAGTTCACTGAATTAAGAGTCTATGATTATCGGTTGTTATACAGCTATATGCGACAAATACTTTTATTACTGTGTCTGAGGCCACCTGAACGACATGCGAGTATATCTACTCATTCGCTTGCGAATGCACAAAAGATTGAGAAGGAGAAGTAAAAAAATTATCATTATTCGAGAGTACATTTAAGTGTGCAAAATTCTTTAACACTAGAAACACAAAATTAAACTATATTTATTTATATCGACTATAAATCACTTTATAAGATGAATAGAAAATATTCTATCTATTTTATTTGTTGATTAAAAAACGATTTAACATCATGAGGATAAATCATAAGTGGGTCTCATTGAGTTGATTAGTGTAATACGTCTCTGCCTAATCCAGATATATTTAATTAAAATATAAATAACTCACTATAAAATCATAACTATGTAAAGTTTCATACAGTATCTATTATATATAAATCATATATCACATCAAATATCAAAATGATTATCTTAAATAAGGATAACATTAATATATGTAATAAATAATATAATAAAGAACTACTTATTCAACCTGAATATATATATATACCGAAAAGCAAAAGGATATAAAAAAAAATTATATGGCGTATACCTTATAAATATACCTATCATGTGGAATAGGTATTAAATCATATATTAATCCAGTAATATATGAAAAACAATATGGACGTATTTTTATTCACATATCATGCTTATCTTATACTTATTCTCGTGAATCAAGAGAAATTTAAGTGAATGTACATAGATCAAATAGCAACGTATATTAAAAGGAATTTATATATATATATAAAATAATATAAGATGGAAATGCTACTGACAAGAAGATCTGCTTAGCAATATCTCATTTATCACAGTAGTTAGAAGGACAGGTATCCAATATGCTTTAGTTTTCATATTTTTGAAACTCCATGACCATAATCAGGTCATAACTGCACAAAACACGTTAATAAATCTATCTTCCCAGGGGGTATCCGCCGTGTTTCAGCATTTCCTACTGCCTTAATCTTGCGGAAAGTTCCGATGAGGAAGACAATCTACACATGAAAGCTTACCGCCAACAGTGGAAGTGCACGAGACGGCATCACCGAGGTACGATAGAACGTCGAAGGAGTCGAATGACAATCCAAACCGACGCGCGTTCCCACTTACCTCACGCTTAGAATCGATATAATGAAAAGGAACGAAAGTACAGTTTTCACGAAGATTCGGTGGGTGGTGGCCTGCGGAAGAATTTTAGAATTCCTCCTTGGCCGACCGACGAAAAGTCAAATGCAAAAAAATATTTTCGATAATACTCCGGAAAAATTAGTTCCGCTCGAGCTGAAAACGCACCAGGGGTCAATACCCAGAGCTTGTTGTTTAGGATAAAAAATTGTAAAAGTCAAGACGCAGGTGCAGTGACAGCTAGGATTAGTGGGCTATATGTTCGTAGGCGGAAAACGACCAACAGCGTTAAGGACCAGGAAGCGGTAGAAAGCGCCTTGTTGGAGGCGAGTGTTAGGGACATATTAATTCTAGATTTATATCGGCTTTTCATCACACATCATAATACCGAACTGGGAAAATACATTGACTTCCACCTACCCGCCATGCAGGCATAAAGTTTACAAACACACACAGACGCTAAGCCAAATTAGAGTCGTTCCATCTATACGAAAATAAATTCCAGAGATGATCTTTTGAAAAAACCACATACACACTATTTTGACCACTCTCCCTGAGAAGAGAATGGCCAAGAGGGACTAGGAATAAAGAACATTCATCGGCAGTGGGGTCAAATATCTCGGGGGTTAAGAAGACGAAGAAGATATTTGAAAGCAGCTTAGAGCTAGCAGACGTCCACGACAATAGATAGATGACAAAAGAGACCGCGGAAGTCGCATATATTAGCATTCAGAGACGTAGAGAGACCACTGAATATAGATAAAGTTTAGAAGGAATAAGAAGCCGTGAAAGAAAACGGTATAGTAGAACAAGATTATAAAGGAATGGCGCAGAGTCAGAGGAAACACGCAAGAGTCTAGCGATGCACGAAGTCATCGCGGCGTAGAGAAGCAAGTTTGAATCATGCAGTGCGTTACTTAAAACGATGTATTATATTAGATATTCGGACGGAAACTATATGACAGAGAACGAGGGTTAAGACCGATCGTGTCTAGAGATGATGGTGGTCCAGCATACCACAGCAATAAGCCACAAGACAAAAACACAAAGAGTTCCCTAGCGACAATTTACAAATAAATGGTTGCTGTCTGCAATCTGTACCTGAGAGAGAGAAGAAACTAAAAAAATCGTTAGACCAAAGAGACTTCTGTAGAATAAATATTAAAGTTAATCTACCCCAAGATGTAGGCATTCGTCACCGCATGTCGGGGATCGTTGTAATCTTATGATTGTACAAGCTCTAGTATATTTCGAGATAAGAATACGGATGCCGCCGTCTGTGCGGGCGAGCGCTGACGCGTCGCGCGCGAATGATGTTTAAAAAGCACTTAGTATCGATTATTCAAGAGAATGGATACGTTTTAACGAAAGATTAGCGGAGCAGCAGCACGTAAAAGTCCACACCTCTCCAGCACGAAAAAAACACAAATCACGTCAAACGTTGTCAGTGGTTCGGGGAAATTCTTTAAATAATGATGGAGAGCGAGTAAGAGTAAAATCTTTTCCTTTTGGGATCATGAGGGCCGAGCACACACTGTAGCAGAAGTAGATTTCTATTATTGAAAATGACACATCTCAAGCACCTGATCCCTTTTGTAAGCAGACCAATTTAGACTACGGAGACGGCCGAATCCAGGAATGCAGAAGTTTGAGCGAAAACACTTTGTCCACCTGTAGTTACTACAGGGCGTTCATGAGTGATCACATTTGGGGTACAGATATGTTGCTCCAGAAAGTTATTTTCTGCCCAGTTAGCCAAAGTCTTCCTGGGGCGTGAGATAGGTAACACACATTGCGATCTGAAGGTGGAGATGGCAAAAGCAATTTAATTCTGCTGTATATCGACACAATGAAAAGTAGAATAGTTACCACTATATATGCGTAGTTCTCCCATAGTACAAAACACATTTCCATCGTACATGTTTCAGAAGAAACAAAACTACTTGTTACCTAGGATTATGTAAGAAAAAAAGCGTTATAAATCTTTTAATTAATAAAATACTGAATAAGGTATATTTTCAATAAATGGATTCACAAGCTCCCTTTGCAGAAACACAAATTCTCTGTTGGCAGTCTATCTCGATATCTTTCTGTTTTTAAAAAAAAATAATACATTGAAAGCGTAAAGGAAAGAGACGAATCTTGAATTCTTGTGCGAGTCACGGATGTCACCCTCAGAGGCGCGACGAGGAGGCGACCGGGGTGTACGAGAACATAATTTAAAACATCAATCATGTGATGACTTTTCCGCGCTAGCGAGATAGACCGCTGCGCGCCTGAGAGCATAACCATTTGATAAAAGATCGCAAGTTATCGCCTGCGAATGACTAAAGTCCCGTAAAGGTTATGATATAAACGATAAAAATAGTACGAAAGAACAGACTAATGAGAAGTCGTACAATGCTTCTTCTGTCAATTTACTAAAAAGGAATAGTCGTCGGGGAGTTATTATTCGTCAGAGATGTCTAAAAATCGATTCAGAATAGGACAATAGCAGGAAACGTTAGAAGTAGAGGTAATATTCCTTCACTTCTGAAGAGAGGTCTTCAAATTGTGATTGCCTATATACATGATACCGAAGAAACATGAACATTAATCGGTTTTTTTCCTGACAGAGAAGTTTCAATTTCAATCTCCTTTAACAACCCCGGTATATCGCAGCAGTATACTAAATTACACTCTGTTGTAAACCTTAGCTTGGAGAGCAGATGTTAACAGAGATGCGATAAGCCAGAATTGCGCGTCTGAGATTCGTTTAAATAAGAGAAATGAGAAGCCTATTCGTTAACAACAATGAATGGACCTCAATTCGTTACAGCAGGCATCGGCAAACCCAATTTCAACCACGGCCGGAAAGGGGAGATTAAGTTAATCAGGAGTAATAATATAATTACCAAAAGTGAAGGAGCAGATAAAAATTAACATAAATACATGTTGTTATGCATCTTACCGTAACGTTTCCCAGTATTGTAAGCAGAAAGTCAAGAACATGACGTGGCAGAATGATAATGGCTTCAGAGTCATTTTTGAATTAATAAAATCCACTATTGAGAGCCCACAAATATTCTTTCTTCCCGTTTTCTTTTATTATAAATTGTAACTAAAGCAATTCCCGGCAATTGTAGTAATCTCGCTCAAAATAAAAGGAACATAGGCATATCGACTTATATAAAATGAATAATTAACACCACAATTAAATTCAATCATCTTAGTTCGGGGTATTCATACAGCCTTAAAGCTTTTAAAACTCCTTTAGTATCAAAATAGAAACTCCTTTTTCAAAAAAAATATTTTATTTTAGTTTCTCTGAACACCATTGAGGTTGCTTCCGCATGTGCTTATTAACCATTTTGGTATATAACACTTTCGTACCATAGAGCGTCACATGTATAATAATTATGAATAAAATAGCAAATAATGGTTCACCTCAGAGGAATCACACATATCTAGTATACGCTCGAGTGCAATTAAAATACTAAGGAATTCACCTGTCTTTATATCTCTACAATAGAAATGCACTGAACAGCTTAGGATGGTTCGAGCAGCTTATTTTGCTTCCAATATTCCATAACATGCATATTTTTTTAGATTAGGCGGTAAACATGAAGCTACCAGGTCTAATTCATATATAATATATATATCGTCCTATTAACGCACTCTGTACGTATCAAATAAGACGTTATACTATATATATGAGTTGAGATAGATTGATATGACGTATATAGAATGAGCCGATGAATATTTAATCGGTAATATTAGCGTTAAATCTATATATAGGTTCATTAATACTAGGCAATAAAATCTTATCTAAGTACTAAAATATTACCTATACATAACTATCATATATATAATGCCTATATAAATTATCTTTAATATATGAGATAAAAATAAAATATAATATATGTACAGGTACTTGTATCAAGTATAATATATAATCGAAATAACACTCATAAATTTACTCTATACTATGTACTTCTGAGGCGTTTACTCTTAAATACAATATACCATATACCTGCTACATCCATATTACTTATATATATTAGATGAGATAAAACGAGGAAAACGGTATGAGAAAATCTATAGCTAGCTAGAGAACCGGTATAAGAACTATCAAACCAATTATCGAATCATATATATAGACTGGTCAGGTCAGTAGTACGGTCAGAGTAGCGTACTGAGACGGCGTAACTGAGTCATAGGCAGTGAGCAGTTTACGGTACGGGAGCGAGAGGGCCAGTAACTAGGAGATTATCGATCGGAGGCGACGGCGGAACGAACGAAGAAGTAGGATCAGTGATGATATGATGATCTGAAATGGTATTAATCACTGATGGTTCTAAGATTATAAGATCACTATATATGAATAATATGACATTGAAAGATAAAAAATACCAAACAAACAAAAATTAATTGAAGTGAATTCTGAAAACGTGCAATGTGTTTCGCGTCGATTTATGTTGCGAAAATTGTAAAGATAATACTTCTTAAAATTTAGAATACTTAGTTGCTTTATGTATTTCATTTTTTTGTCGTTATTTATAATCACATGTTTGTGAATCTGCATATATTATTTTGTGTGTGTATATAAAGTTAACTTAAATTCAAAAATCTATTAATATGTGTTCCTATTTATTGACTTATTCATATTTTAATCACTTCATTTTATGTATTTAGATATATATATTTTGTTTTGTAATATATATATCTCTTTTTTAATTGAATAAATATATATATAACGATTTCTTATATATTATTTGTGTTCATTATATTTAAACTATATCTGTTTTGCCTCGTTAGTATTATTATATATATATATATTTAATTTCTGATTAAGATAACAGCGTATGACTATTTTATTACGAGCCATTGTAATATATCAATTAATAAATTATTATATAATTATACAAGAGAATTTATTTAATATTAGAAATTGATAAAAAAAAATACACATAAATATTATCATTTATTTAATATATTATTACTTATTTTACTTTTCTGCAATAAAAATAAAAATTAATCTGGTAAAAAAATATCTATATTTATAGTGAAATAATACGATGATAACTAAATTCAATTTGGATAAAATTATCAAAATTACATATGAAAGAAAATGTATAGTAAGATTAAAATTATAGAGATAGATAGTTAATAATTATATAAATAAATATAAAATGAATATTATATATATATAATATATAATAATATCAAACAGGTATAGTTAGTTTGTAAAACTTAAACTTAAACAGTTGACGTAGAAAACTAAAGAGAAGATTTGATACAGAAAATAAGACCCTTTTCTTCCTGCTAGTTTTACTATATATATTTACTTATCTTTTTTTTTCTTATCCTCAGCATTAAAATCTAAATATCTACGGAGAAACGAAAAACGGCTAAAAGGAATATAAGAAAAAATATTTATGATTTATTTTAACATATAATATATTATATGAAACCCCAAAGATGGAAGCGATATCTATGAAAATATATAAAGCAATCTTCTAAATTTAAGTTGATAATGTATAATATATTAAAATCAAATATTATAAAAAAAGCCAAATAAAATATATATGTGCCTGTATATACTAGTAATAATATAAATATAATAAATAAAATGAAATTATTATAAAACTTCAAATTCAAGAAGCAATAATAAAAATTGAAATGATACACATGAAAAGTATATAAATAATTATTTTTAGTTTCTAATTAATTTATTAAAATTAATATACACATCATTTGTACAAGTACACAAGGTTTCTTTCAAAGTTTGAAAGTTTATAAAAAGTATTAAAAGCAAAATTATTTCACAGTCTTTTCAACTTCACAACAGGAGTATTTTCAAGATATCAGTTAATAAATTCTTATCGGACATTTATATCTTCCAAGATTGAAAGAATTAAAATAGGAATAATATACTCATTTTTACTATCCCTATCCCTAGTCATGTGCCATTCTAGTCTCCTTGTATAATTACACGATATACCTATTTTATATCTGCGCAATCCCTGGTTAGATCTGATTGACGTCATAATTACCTATCTCAAATTTGGATGAGAGAGATCGTCGGTAGGTATAATATATCGTTATACTTTTTTTATTTCGGTTTTCAAAAAATATAAAGTAAATGAATACTATATTATTGAAATGTAATTCACACAAATGAACTAGCAGATCTTACTTAAAATTTGGATTATCAGATACTCATTGATTTTATCTTAAAATAGCAAAAAACCCTATATAACTAATATATATAAATTAAAAAATGTTATATTACTAAATCATGTTATAATTATACGGTTCGTATGAGAAAAGTAGTACTAAATTATTTAACTGTGATAAATAAATCTATCGAGAATGAATTTTGACATTCAATTTTCTTAATAATAAATAAATAAATGTTTATAACATTATATAATATATATATATAATAAAAAAATTCTAAATCTAACAGGAAAAGACTGACGCTTCACAAGTATACTGAAATTATATCTCAATAACATTACAACTAAAACTTATACTGAATAAATATCTATACTTTACTGAGCAATTAAGTACCTATATATCCTAAATAAAGAAACGCCATAAATCATAATTTTTCTTTCCCAACTATCATATTCATTTATTTATTGATAAATTATAGTAAAAGAACGTATTATATTATTAAATAAATAATTACTTTAACTCACGAATGAGTTCTGATTCAAATTAATGTAGTGAATACTGGTATTAGGATTTAAACTTTAAGTGAAATTTTTGTTCAAAATATATAGACCGGTTCAGCTTTTAGAGAGATCTACTTAAAGAGAGGTTGGGTTTTTGTCAATACTTGGTTTGTATAGAAGTTAAAAATTTCCTCCGCTTTTATAGCAAGCAATAGAAGACGCCTGCAGGCAAAAAAGATGATTTTGTTCCTCTACAAAAGTCCAGTCGAAGTGGGCTAAACTATAATTTGTATGTAGTAAAATACCATGAGAAGTCAGACTATTAGGGCGTGAACATGGCTAGCCCCCCCGACCAACAAAAACATTTTAACGCGTGCGCCCGACGTGGGCATCGGCTAGTAATGCATCTGGTGATTGTACGGAAACACCACCGGTCGAGCCTACTAGGATAAGTCAGTAAAATTGAATCACTATTGAAGCTAAAGCGAGCGTATATATTACATCCAGGTTGGTAATGGTCGGGTGGCTGATGTGGTGACTGTTCATCCTTTTAGCATCATTCCTGTCCTACCCCGGCCAAGAAGCCCGATTCAAATATTGAAAAAGAACCAATTTTTTTTTTTAGCTCCCATTTATTCACTAGGAGAGCCCGGCATCAATTCCAACATGTGTTGCATCAGAGTGGGGGAATGAGGTATCCGTTTCAATTCTGTTATTCTATATATACTTTAGAAAAGAGCTCCAATAAGAATGATATATACTAGACGGCCTAAAAATAGATATACGTGAAAATATCGCTAATCTATGTTGATTCTGGTATTTACATATTTTTTATATAAAAATTTAAATATGACATAAACCTATATTGAACGATATAAATTTTGATGTCTACTTCTGTAATACTGATAGAAAAGTTTATTTAAGATAAAAATGTTCAAACATGAAGTATTTCAAGTATTAAAGGCACATAATATTTTATTTGGCTTATTTAATAATTTTCTTTATAAGCTATTTGATTTTGATAATTTTAATTTATCAACTATGTTATAAAAACTTTATGTATTTAAGTAGTATGAAATAGTATATTAGCAGCTTTTCATCGTACATATCATAATCCTTAATAGATAAATAACTATGTGAGGAGGCTTGGGCCTACCAACTACAGGCTATTGGTGGAAATAGAAAAGTTGGTGGGAGGCTTTCAGGTTTTCGGTATCAGTAATCTTCTCTGTCCTATGAGGCTCAATTCAAGTTAACAAACGGTGAATATAAACTACGAAAAATTAAAACTTAACGAAACATAAAACATTAGAGGATACAGCGTCAAACTTCTAAATTACAACAACATATCCGTAAAATAAAATCCTCTTGTTGTAGAGACAAAGCATCAAGAGATCTAGACCACTGACTTACACAACACATTCGTGATTCTTTAAACTTCTCGTCCGAACAAATTGTGTTTTTTTCCGTCGAACCTCCTGCTCTTGCAACTGAAATGATAAGTAATATATTAACGCAATATTCAAATTTTTTCGTCATCCGTCACATTGAATTAGCGTTCTAAAGGGCGAGTAGAATCAAGCCTCAAAACATATGCGTATGGCAGTTAGGATATGCGGGATCTTCGGTGAGTTCTTAAACACGCCAATTGCGAGATTTAAGAACCAGGGTAACATTTAGTACCTCACATAAAGAAACTGACTTAGAAAATGGTTTTATCCACCCATTCAAGTGTTTAATAACTGAACGACACACAAATAAATGTAACCGTAACCAATCGGTGTTACCAACCTATAGTCTGCAAATAAACACCAAGAAATCCGCATAAAAATACGCTAATAAAAAAATATATATTTTTTCTTTGAGGATTTTTCCGTTACAAAATAGACATGTTGAGTATAAAAAGTGTTTTTCTGCGTCAATCAAAGTTACTTCCACTGTCAAAGTACGATCACAGTAGCTGGTAAAGGCAATACAGCATAGGCGATGGAGGAACATTGGTTGGGTTGCCTGCGCTATTTTATTTATATAATTCTCTTCGTTCCTATGTCAAGAGTAGATAATACTACTATCTATATACTATTATACTCTTTCTTTTACTACTCATTCAAATATTTTCTTCATCGTTATCAGTAGATACTAAGATATAGAGTATCGCTTCTAATAAAGATTTTATCTAAATCTTTAAATATAATATATAGTGTACGTAAATACGAAATCCGAGCGATTAAAAATGGATATTCGTAATCAGAATTTTTATATTTATTAACCTAATATATAACTGTACTTATACGCACGCACGATGTAGTGTATAATAAAGGCTTGGTTATCTCTCACGATCCAAAGTTTGTTTGCGAGCTCTTTAATCGAAGAAATTAGTTTCAGCGCCACTCTCGGACTCCTCATTGTCCGAGCTATTTCAATGCAATACCCGACGAGATATTCGTATTGATCTAAAAACGACCGGAAAGTAAAGTTCATCAAAAAAGATAAACAGCTATCTAAAAATTCCTAAATTAAATTTAAAAGAATTTTTTTCGATGAAATTCTTTAAATGAAATAAGTTTTAATAATATTATATTATTATCGTTATATCTATATATATATAGGTAGTATGAATAGCTAGTACTCTATATACTCTCAATAATCAATTTCGTTTTTCTTACTCAATACATCTTTTATACCCCCTCCTTTGTATTCTACGCTATATAAGTATGACAATATATACTACATTATAGCTATTAATATATATATATATGCCATAAAACTATCAATTATTCAGCAGATAAGGTATATCATCGGGCTGATATGATTATTAGTCTTATCGAGTATATATCCGTCTATTTCGAAGTAAATGATTAATCTTTCATTGTATCGGAGCATAAACGTATACCAAATGTACAATTCATAGATGACAAGATCATAGTTTATCTATAGATTCTCCACTTAAGTTGTATACCGCTGAGTCTATACCGTAAAAAAGTACGCAATATATATATATAAATGAAAATTATATTATTTTACAATATAAACGCTAGAATCGCCATATAAGACAAAATCTGAAGTAAATAATTATTTAATTTTCAATAAACAGTAATGACTATATATTAACTATATTTCCTTGTTATGCAGTACATTTTTCAATTTAAGAACTGACAAAAATTTTGAAGGTGTATTTATCGTGAATATAGGTGTAAACGAAGAACACTTCCGAATCTATTTAATGATTATAATTAAACCAAGAATGATAATTCAAGTATATAGACGATATGATTAAAGTAATACTATAGAAGATACGAGGATATAACTAAGTGCGGATAACGGTACATACGCCTTACTGTTGTACTGATAATTAACATAATACTGATCAGTTGTTATAGGTTTTATTTTTGATTTATCCTGAAATAGAAGGTTTATTTGCTTTCAAAATTTATTAGTGGTACGTACTTGATACGGCTAATACTTATATATATGCTAAAATATCCATGCAAATATATTTGTTTACGTAATAAATTATATTAGAATAACTCTAAATTTATCACTTATATATCTACTAATTATACCTAATAATATCAGTCAGATAACATAAATCTGAAATTCATGTGTAATAATATATATTACCTACAACAAGCTAGGTAATACTTTTATTTGAGAGTTCTTTTCAGTCATATAAGAGCCTTTAGGGTAGGACCGGAGCAAGTGGTTCGTTGTTGAAATTTTAAACCATGTGAGTAGAACAATGAGTCTGCGCTGTGTTTCTACTCTTGGGAATCAACGATTTTTCAACGTCAATTCTTCTTAGGGCCCATTGATGGCGACATTTCAAAAAGTTTAGTCAATGTAAAACTTCTATTAGTCGTGGAGGTGTGCAGAATGTTGCTGAGAGACTGTGGCTATCGAATGAGATTAGGGTGCCATTCTCAGCGGGAATTTCTTTGTGCGTCATTATTCTTATCTGTCAATATTTTTTCGCTTCAAATAGTGAAGAGTTCCAGAAAAGTTTATGAATACGTCGGTGATGCTTAATTTGTCCGTTTCAATACGTTATCGTAAATTGGCCATTTAATCTCTATAGGGGATTAGAATGTCCTTCAATCACGTTGGCAAACTGAACTTATTTTTTTTTTCAAAAAATGGCATCCTTTATTTTTGGGGTAAATATAAAGATATAAATTTTTTTTTTGTGTTTCCGAAAAATACAATTTGCACAACTTACAATAAAAGTTAATATACCCACTTGTACAACTGCGTATTAGTCATTCAAACTGTAGTCCTTATCATTTAACCCGGATTTTTTAATATATTTTCAGCAACTCAAAAATAATTATAATTTTATAACGTTTTTTATTTTCTAAGAAATTTGAATTTAAGAAATCTTAAAGAAATTTTTTAAAGGAATTCCAAAATGTGTATCTATTATTTAATCACAAGACCCTCTTGTATTATAACTAGTTTCCAGTCTGAGTTGATTCGCCTATTAGCGCCTGTATTAAATCGTGTCACTTAAAACTGAGTTAAAAAAACTAACAAAATCAAACTGACAAGACAACCAAGAGGATATTTACTTCTATAGCATTTAAACCATATATTTAAATCTAATATAAAATATATTTATTTGTTACTCTTTTTGGTTTACTTTAGTTTCTTTTTTTTATTCGTCTTGATTTGGAATAAATAAAATAAGATAAAATACTTCTCCGAATTTAATATCTCTGTTTTCTTGACTCCTTTATTGTGGTTAAACATATATTAACTTTCTTTTTAACCACAAAAGAAATTCTATAGGTTTATTTATAAATTGTCTCTGTTCTTTTTTTTTATATTTATTTTAATATGTAATTTTAGGATTTTTGTTTACTTAATACCCGAAAACTTCGCTACTAGTTATTTTTCTTGATTGCGATTAAAACCCTTTAGCATTTTATCCATATTCTTACCAAAATGTTTTTATATATGATCTAGGTGTACACAAGACAACAACAAACCATTCACTTTTTGACCGCATAGATTCGACACTTAGATATACTTACTGAGCAACAACGCAACCGACACCGAGCAAATTGAAAAGATTTAAGATCACGAGCATTGTCCCGCTATTCTGAGTAGTACTCTCTATTAATTTGTTCTATATAGCGCTGTCGTCTAATTCCAAACCACTAAACTTGAATTTCCATTCGAATACAGAAATCTGTATAGAGAAATTGTTCAGATTAGTGACAATAGTTTTATATAATCTTATACACTAATTAAGAATGAGAACAGCATAGATAAAAATAATTACGAGAAAATTACATTGAAATTATAATCATATCTAAGTAATGTCCAATAATAAATAATCTAACGGAGTTAATATTACATAAAACTAGATAATAGATTAACATGAAAAATATATAGATAATACTGGGTATAGCTAGATTTTATGTAGGCCTTTTTGCATTAAATCGCTGGCACGCTACGATATATACTGTCACAATGATCCTCATAGACTATCAAATCACGAATAATTTACTTCCTTGTTTTGTGGTATTCAGGCAAAAAGACTGCCTTCTCGTATATTGTTAATCTCTGGAATTTTGAACAAACTTGTGGCATTGAATCTGTGTTTACAGTCTGTGAAAGCTGCAATTATGTAGTATGATGATCCGAAACTACGGGGGCTTTTTTTTTTTTCTGGGAATTTGAGTGGTCGAACCTTCTTTCTAGCTCTACGCGCAAAACCAAGAAGGCGATGCGGGTAATTAATTGATATAAAGTTCTTTTATTTAGCTCCTAGATTTTATTGTATTTGGCTCTTCACCTTTATCTTGTCCTATGTCGTAAATTGTTCCGCGTCCGCGCGCTGTGCTTGTTTGAATGAAAATTTGCTAGCAAGAATCCACATGCATGTTGTTATGGAGTACTAGATAATTTTTAATTAGTAAATAAAACTGTTGCTACTTTAGGAGATGATATAATTATGGGACAAAGCGTCTTAACTGCAATACGCTCTTTTAATGAGCGATTTTTGAAAGTCACGGTTGTTGTATGGCTGAAATTTTAATACCGGTAAAGTCTCTGTATTGCTAATGCTTAACTCCCCCCTCGAACGTATTATCGTTTATTCTCGGTTGCTCAGTATAGCTCAAGATTATTTTTGCGATTTTTATACAACAAAGCGTCCTTACGGCCTGTTTGCTCGCGATTACAATTACAGGCGCGGAATTTTCGAGTTCACTTGTGGTCACCGCAACATTTTATCAACAAACACAAACTTAAAATTCTTCGAAACCAGAAAAATCTTATCGTAAAATTTTATGGTCCTCTTTATTTATTATAATTTTCGCCATCTCTTAAGCGTCGATCTCGTTCCTGAATAAACAAGGTAGATACGCGACGAGCGCTATTAGTCATAACGATGATAAGGAGCTTGTAATATTTTCTTGCTTATAGCGCTTTTATTTTTTTTTTCTGACCCGCAATCCTTCAGTAACCTTACCGCGAAGCGTTGGAAATAGATAAGGTGCTCTTCTAAGGCGCGCTCTAGAATTCTTGATCTGAAAAAATACGCAACGGTCAAACGTAATTGGCTCCCACTCGCTTTTTCGCGTTCTTCTTTACTCGCTGATATTAGGCGTTACCCATTTTTCTAAATATGCGTCGTTGGCGCGCTTGATAATGGAATCGATTAATTCCAGCGCCGCTTTCAAATTCGTCGTTCGCGCTATCTCGATGCAGTAACCGATCAGACTCGAGTATTCGTCCAAGCTATTGTTGTATAGATTCGGTAATGAGGTATCGGGTTTTTTGGAATCCATAACCCATTTCACAATATTTTCGTGAAATATTTCGCCGTTTACACCCGTAGCGTGAGGGCAATTTCCGTAGCCTAAGAAATATTCCATTCTCTTATTAATAAGGTTCATTAAAAGGCGCGATTCTGGATTAAGTCTTAGCGCTAAATTGTACTTCATTTTTGGCGCGCTTTTTTCTCGATCGACCCGATACTGTAATTGGGGAAATAGCTTATTCAAGCGCCTCCCTATCATAAAATTCGTTATTCTTTTTTCGTTGCTCTCAACAGCTGATACTCGCAATAAAATCAACTTTTTTCTATCACCTTCGGTTTTAATAACGATTCTTCGAAGGTCGATCCGATGCTTACCGTAACTCAATAATTTTCTAAACGCCAAATTGTGCCGTTTCGAAAGAATATCTATCAACGTAAAAATTACGTTTTCTTTTTTTGGTAAGAGTAACATGACTTTTCCCGATCGCGGGACTGAAATAACGAACGGGATATGCTTTGCTGAGATGTCAACGTGGTTTATTCTTTCAAAACTTTTTAAAACTCTTTCTAGTTCGTCGACAATTTCGAAGTATTTCAAAATTTCATTCCATAAATCTATTTTAAATAGCTTTTCCTTTCCACCCCCAATATTCAAACAATACAATTCGTAATCTTTTATCTCTAATATTATTGATTCTTTCTTTATTTCCGTCACGGTATCAAGGGCGGCGCCTTTATTACCGACGACATGGTCGTGGAGTAGCATCGACGTCGCGTTCGGTTGGTGCTGCTCACCGCTATTGAACTTTTGGCCAATATCGACGAAGATCTTTCTTTCGTTAGAGAAATTTTTGGCAAACCCGTGAAAAGAATTCGCCAAATGTGGCAAAAAAATTTGAAAATTAGCGTCGCCACACATACGTATGTTCATACAATACTTCTTATTTCTTGGGACCGACATCTTCCACGCCTCCTTCTCTTCTTTCGCGTTTGAGTTCGATGCGCCCGACTCTTATACGTTTTTTGAATGTAAAAAATTTTAAAAATTAATAATTCGAATAAAAAATGAAACGATAAACATTTTTTTAATTTATTTTTTAATCGACTTCTAAACAATATGGCTATAAATATTTTTTATTTATTTTAAATTTTGTAATTATTAAAGCTAATTGTAATCCTAGTTTGAACGAAAAAAATAGAAATTAAAAAAAAATTTCGATAGACGCACATTATATTATAAAATTCATTCAAGGAGCAGATAAAAGAAAGCATGAATTTCTTCAACGTCTGTGCGATGCAAATTAGCGACTCTCTTTACGCCGTGAGCGTCCCCCGTTCGCAACAACTGGCGCATTATTTTAAAACGGAAACAGATTCCCTTAAAGAATATTTAACCTCGAATACCGTTCTCGTCGCCATCGATCTCAGAAATTCTTCGAACAGCCTAGAAAAGATGAAAAAAATGGTAGAATTAACGAAAGAGTTTCTCGAACGCTCGGGAATAGATAAAGTCTATTTGTGCAAATTCGTTTTCGTTCCGAACGCCGAAGGAGAAACGAGAGACGAATTCCTTAAACGTGTCGACGAATTCTCTCAGAGT
>JABUQX010057966.1:0-62165 GCA_015478945.1 Trachelipus rathkii
CCTACTATCTGGAGACTAGCAGCATTATATATACTGATATCAATTATATTATTTCGCTTTTTTTTATTCCTTTATTCTTCGATATTATTCTTCATTGCCCTATATTTCCCGCCGTGAAGACATCAGGTCAGGCTTATAAATCATTATGGCGAACCCGGCTTTTTCCTGTCTCACCTTACTCATTAATATCTCTATATACTATTTTTATACACTACGGCCTAATATATATATTACTTTATACTATCAGGCTATATTAATATACCCTTTTTATGAGCACCCTTGCCCTAATAATATATATATTATACTCACCCTTATATTATACTGTTCTTTTATATCAAACTCTTGCTCTTTCTTTATTCACTTACTCACTGATACTTTTATTACTTAGGGTGCCTATATACTCACTTACGGTTTCTATATCCTGCGGCTCTTCCGCCTTTTATCTTATCAACTCTCTATATATATAGCCGTTGCTTACCTCTATATACAGTGTCTAGTGCGTCCTCGCGTCCTTAGTCGGCGTATCAGATCAGTATGGTGATTTTCACTACTTCTATTCTCGACACTCAGCTTTATTTTGCGCAGTCGGCCGGGGGGCTGACGTTGCGTCAGCTACTTTTAGGTATAACTTCTCTGCCCACTTTCCTCTAATACAACCTTTTTGGAATTTATCTTTCGTCTTTCACTTGAAAATACCTTTCAACGGGTTCTCCTCTTCACTCTGTCTCCCTCCTCCCAATATTATCATTAAGCCACCTCCAAAATAATAATAATTCGTAATTCTCTAAATAATTCTCTTCTTCCATAGTTCTTTCTTTTCATTTCAACTCTAAATAAAGCTCATTTAGACTCACCTTGAAGGGGTGAATCGAACCACCATTAATTGTGGGGTGAATTGGCCATCTTTTTAAATTCCTCTTTTATGTATACAATTCATTTTATATTTTTAATTTTATGCTTTAATATATTTTTTGTTTATTATCTCAGAACTAGTAAAAACTATTATAATATTTATATAATGAGAAAATAACAATAAGAATAAAAAGTTGTGGCCCAATTCACCCCATTCGTGGGACAAATTTTGAACTTTTTCATAAATTATATTTTCCATATAAATTTTACTTTTTTCTATTCTTAATTTTTACTTAATATAAGTAACTGTTTTTTAATATTTAGATTAGCTATATATGAAATGTCAAATAATAAATAGGCTACATAAATAAGAATAACAATGGTGGCCCAATTCACCCCAATTGTAAAATTTTATTGGGGGGGGGGTGAATGTGGATAGAAAGTTAAGGGCCAAGTAAGGCCCAGCGATTGCACTGTTTGGAACAAAAAATTTGTTTGCCAGTTTAAATTTAAAGCTAACATACTCAACTGTTACACTGAAAAAATAATTAAAAGTTTGTGCCATAACTTTTCATTTTATAACAAAGTTAAAAAAAAAAACATTTTTCAAAAGTGAAATTCTATTTAAGGACAATTTTTTAATATCCTAATATATTATATTTTTTTAAGCAATATAAAAATCTCTAGAAATTAAAAGATAATCTAAAGTAAAACTTGTAGTACTACCGGCGTGGCTATTTAATAGCAAAAAAAATTTTTTTATTTTTTTTTATTTACAGCTGACGCTATATAACAGAACTGCCGGATATCCGACCGGATATCCAGTATCCGGTTTTAACTTCCAGGACGGATATCCGGTAATCCGGCTAATTCACTATCCGGCCCATCCCTATTTTGTCTGTGCTCATATGCGTATTTGCGCTAGAGGGTGAACTTTTGAGAGAATACAGACCTCGTCCGTCCTTAATAGGTGCTTGCTGCCCGTGAGTTGGTGGGTGAAATCTGTAAAAAAAAAAAAATCCTTGAATGGGTCAGAATATGTGGCAAAATCTTGAACTGATATCTCGCTCCTATTCCTTCCCCATTCCAACAGTTCCATTCAGATTTATTTAATCCCTCGAATAATCCGTACCGTACCGATCTTTTTCAGAAACAGTGCTCACCTCTGGCCTGTCACTTCTCTTCTTGTTCTTGGCTTCTAGCCACATTTGGATCATATCGCCTTGGCTTGCTTAATATCCACATTCCAATATTCTGACCTTTTCAAACTATTAAATTGGAGAGCCAACCTTTAGACCTTCCTAATCTTCCCGACCCTTATTGAGGCGCGTGTTGTACTTTTTGTCTTTCTCCCACCGCGTACTCCTATCAAATATACCATAGCTCTCTATCTCTCTTTAGCCTTCCTGCACTCACTCTATCACCCACAACATCATCAATTCATCCTCATTCCTCCCTGCCCTTCTCAGAAATTGCAAAATCCTTCACATATCGACGTCGACCATTTCTTCCTCTCTTCACTCTAACATTTGTTTTTCCTCCCACAACCACATCAACACCACACTTCTTTGCTCGCCACTTTCCCATCAGCCCTTTCACACCTTCACACCATCATTTTCACCTGTGTCTTTCTTGTTTCTGGGCTTTTAGTTTCAGTCACTAGGAGCAAATCAATTATGTTTGCCGTCTTTTCTATATACTACGTCCTATTCACTCTACGTGTCTCTCTTTCCTCTATGTCACTCTCAACCCAATTTATCATTTCGTGGCTGTACATTTTCATATATATCCCACACACGATACACGACTTACAATGACATTTGCTTTTTTTACCCCCGCCACGGTTGTAATATAGAAGGTGCGACTTACTTGTTTTCTTCATAGCGATCTACTTGAGAACATTCCTCCGAGGCATGCATATAGCAATTCTCATATATATATCTTAGGCAAAAAGATATAGTGGGTTAGTTATAGTAGTCTCTAGTCCTTTGAATACCGTATAAACTTATATTATTTACAGCAAAATAAAATAAAATTTCGAGGCTTTAAAATGTCTGATTCATTTCTTCATATAGTGAATAAAATAAATACAGATTATGATGCTCTAGCTATCATTTACGATAATGGGGCCATATCGCAACGTATTTTTACTTTCTGCGTTTTTACTTTTTCTTACTTTAACACATAGATTAATTATTTCTTATTATTCTTCTTTAGGGATAATTCATGTTCATTGTCATGTTCATTGTATGTTCTCATGTTCATATATATATTTATGATGTAATAATTTCATTTATGATGTTGATTTGGTTGTATTAGTTGGTTGTGTTATTGGTTAGTTTGGTTTGTTGTGTTCGTGGAGGTAGTTTGAGTGGTGGGTTGATTGTAGGTAATGCGCTTTGAGATTCGAGAGATAGGCTGAGATCTCTTCGATGTTGATTGTGTGTTGTTCAGATATGTTTGAATGTAGATTATGACTCATATGCTTTGATTAGTATAGGTTCGTTGTTCGAGTAAATTGGGTTATGGAGTTATATTGATTTGAGTTTTGATTGTTATTTTTTTATCTTTTTAATATTTATTTACATCTAACTTATTCTACCATATATATATATATTTATTCCTCTTTTAGCCCCTTTTCGCAAAGACGTGACTTAAGAAATACAATTACAATATTAATATTATTATTCAATATATATATATATATATATTTATATATTATTCATAATATTATTTTATATATTTCTTAATTTAATATATATATATATATTATTCATAATATATATTTATAATATATTTATACTATATATTACTTATTATTTATATTATCTATTATTATATCTATATATATTAATATATATTAACTATATAATATATATATATCATATATATATTCTATTATGTATATATATTCATATATAATTATCTTATATTATTTATATATATTATATTCATATCTCTTTCATTACTTATCTCTATATTATATTTATAATATATCTATCTAAATTATTTCATATTATTATTATTATTTTTTTACTATTATTATTATTATTTATTTTATTATTTATTCATTTTTATATTCTAAATCATTATTTTATTATTATTATTATTATTTCTCTGAGAGCTTATTAATATTATTTTCCAAAAATTCTTAATATTTGTTCAAATTAATCGGCGAAATTTGTCGCAGGCTTGCCGATAACGAATGTAAAAAAAATATGCCTACGATTTCTTCTCGATGACGATGACGATGACGATTAATCGTCCATCATTTCAACTGTTAATATATATATATATATCTATATATATTTTATATATTATTATTATATATATCTATATTATATATATATCATTATATATATTTATTATATCTATATATTATATTTCATATATTTATATTATATGATATATATTTATATATTATTATATATATATTTATGTAGTCCACAAAACTAAAATACAGAAGGTTATCCAGCTATGATTAATCTCGTAAATTAAGATAGGTATCCAGAAAACTGATTTAAGATATAATGGATATCAGCTTACTGAAATTTGTACGTAGAAAATGCAAAATAAAAAAAATTTACTTTTTTTTTTATTTTTTTTTTATATCTCCAAAACTACGATAGATATAAGAAATAAATAAAATCAACATATATGGAATCAGCGTATTAAATATGTATTTTATGGGCCTCGAGCCGACGGTGGGACGAGGGGGATCTGATTTTCCATACCTCCCGTAGGGGAGGTTGTTGTGAGGAAACCCGCCACCTTTAGTTCATATATCTTTTGACATATCGTTTTGTCACGAAATACCACATAGTCTCCTCTTGTTGGTTCGAGGCCGGGGGGGGCAGCGGGCAGGCGAGAGAGATGGCGACGAGTGCGAAATAGCGAAAAAAGCGGGGATGTCCGGAGACCCGCTTCACCGGAGGGGGGGGAGAAGATGAGTACTAGGGCAGGCCGAATCGTACGCAGCCGAACAGGAGGCCTGAGAGACACCCGAGAACGTCACGCTAGTGTACGCATCGTTTGCGGTATGAAGCCACTGAGGTATTCTTTGTGAGTTGAAAAAGATAAAGTTCCTTTTTGTGAGAAACCATAGTTTCAATCCACGCGTGTAATTATCTTAATAAAGTGTTTATTTAGTTTGCGTTGTGACGCTAATATTGACTGTGTGATATCGAGTTCAAAAATAAAGACATCAAATGTCGATTAAAAGTATATAAAAATTTTTTTTGTTATTCATTATTAGTTATCCCTACAAATTTTACAGGTAATACGTCTTAGGATTCTACCATATATGTTATTACAGTATTTTTCTTGCTACCTAGTGCCTTATATATATAGTTGACTCGAGATAGTCGTATCGCTGGTTTATAATACTTCTTTAGTTATTCACTCCTATATATATTTACTATATAATATATATATTATGATATATTATATACGTATTCTTTTAATTTTGACTTTATATATAATATATTAATATATATTATTATGATATTATTATATATTATATATATAGTATATATATATTACATATAACCACTATAGTTTAATTAATATATATATATATATATATATATCATAATATATGATTATATATAATCATTTAATAGGCTATATGTTTCGTATATATAGTACGTATACTTATCATTGCTTATATCAGTATCGTTAGAGCTGTATATAATTGACAATATCATTGCGGTCACACATTAAGTTATGGACAAATGTAAGTAGCTATTGCTCGATGATAATGTATTAGTGCACATTTGAAGCGCGACGTATCAGGTCTGGCAATTCGCTGGGAATTGTTCTACTTGCAGTGGACGCTTCCTTTTGTGACCGAACCGTGCGCGTTTTGCTTGATCATTATGATTTTGTCCCCCATCTAGATAAACATAGCGTGAGTGTAGTGAACATACAATGTTTGTTCGTAGGTTTTGTTTTTTCGGTCTCATAGGCCACAAATGTGAGCTCTCATTTTTTTCACTTATATTATTCACTTTTGTATTTGAATTCATTTTTAAGTATAGAGGAAAATTATAGGAGGTGTGCAGATTAGTTTAAGTTAATTTAATTTGCTTACAACTTGATCATATAAAGCACGAAGTTTCACCAGCGTGTAGAGAGAATTGTACACCTTTGTCAATTACAACTAAGATGGTGTACCCGATGCTCGGGCGCCACGCGAATATTGAGTAATAAGGAACGTTAACAACTCTATAACTATTCTGATTTCAAAACTGGTGTTGGAGCTTTCGTGATGAGAAACTGGGAGGAAATGTTGGGAAACAAAACGCTCGAGAGACCAAGTGGGTGTAATGTGACTCGAGGAGCTATAAGCGAGGTCTTGTTTATATGATATATATATATGTTATAAGATTAATGTGATATAATTTCGATATAATAATCACCAATTCTTTTATAGATTTAATCGCTAGTTCAGCTATAGTTGCTTAAAGAAGGTCACTTGTTTTTATCTCACATTTACGAGAACTTACCATATGAAAATTGATTATTAGTAAAATAATGAAAAATAAATTAATAATATGTTGATATACTAAATATTTTCTTCAAAATTCTTACTAGAAAAACTTCCTTTTGAAAAAACTTTGACTACTATTAAATTCCTTTCATAATAGATATTTTCATAGTTATCAAATGGTCATTATATTTAATATAATTATATTTAACAATATATATCCGTTGATGTATCCAAAACTAAATTTTAATTATAGTTAAAAATATTTCGGTAAATAGTAATTATTAATCAAGAAATTAAATATTTATATGAAATAAAAATAAATATTTGGATAGTAACAAATTATGAATTTCTGATTCTATAAATATTATATTGAACTCAGATTTATAAACATTTTTTTAGCTAAATGTTACTGTATAAGATAAACACATAAATAATTTTGTAAATTTTTATATTTTCTCACATCTTCCTATTGCGCTGTCCATGGCCCATAGAAAAAAAAAGAATTATTAGACATATTAAATTTAATTAATTCAATATATAAATTTATTCACTTATAATAATATATTATTATATATAATTTATACACTTTTTTTAACAAATTAAGGCTACATTATATTATTACGAGTTAAGGTACCTTAATTAGTTTTATTCTAGTAATAAATAATATATATTTGTATGACAAAAATATTTAATAAATATTTAATAATTTAAAAATCATTCCTTTACAATTTTAATAATTTTTCTCTAATGTCATATTTGCATTTTTTTAGAAAAAAATATATTAATTTACTTTATTATTATCGAGAGTATGTATCATATGTACGTCAACTAATTATACTACAGTGTAAACTTAGACCCAATAAAATAAAATTTAGCAATATTATTTATAATTTAGAATTAATGCAAATTACAATATTTATAATAATATATTTTAATTAATAAATAATAATAATAAATTAAATAATTAAATAATAATAATTAATATTAATAATAATAATAATATATATAATTAAATAAAATTGAAATAATATAATAAATATAATAATATAATAATATATAATTAATAATTATAAATAATTATAAATTATAATATATAAATATTAAATAATTATATAATATAATTAATAATATAATAATATAATAATAGTAATTAAATAATATCTTTTACATAAATAACCTAAATTTAATAATCTTTATTCAAAAATAGGAAACTTCTCTCATATATACCAATGATTATTCGCTATTTCACATTTTGAGCTCTCTAAAATAAAAGAATTGAGGTACTCAGTAATTGCGTGGACTTATTTTTGTCACTCGCAATATATTTTTTGAAATGCAAACCTTTCACTTAGAAAGTCCCGTGTATATAAGTATTATGATATGAGCATTTTGTCTTACGCTCGCTAAGACATAATCTTACTTCGAAAAGCATTACAATAACTCTAAGTATAGATCTGATGATTTCGCTGCTCAAAAGTCTAACGACCAGAACCATCATGAGCAGACATAATTTCTCATGACAAATACTTGATAATAATACAACAATAGAATACAGATTGTTGTGAGTGTGACATATTATTGAATTAAGTAAATGCACACTATTGTGAGGATGAACACGTTTTCTAACGGCAGCTCTTCGGTCTGAGCGCGTCAGTATATCATGATATTATAGTGCACAGCACACTCCATCGCATAGATGTGAGAGAATAATTACTTTATAAACTTTTTTAATATGTGAAGACTACGCTAATCTTAAATATATATTAATAGTGTGTGAGATGTTATTACATGGGACTGTAATCTTCTCGTCTTAAATAACATATTAAATTTTAGTTCATTACGTATTGTGCATTGTTAATGAAAATAATAATGAAAAATCTTGAAATATCTTAAATTCTACAAGATCACTACTCAGGTACCTTAAGAATTCTTTCATTTTTATTCTATTTTATAAAAAAAAAAAAATATTCCCATTCTATGAACACAAGAACATGTTATTTTTTGATAAGTGTTAAGTATATTTTAACTTATAAATTATTTTTTTATATATTAATGGATTAAATAATATAAGAGATTATTTTATATATATATAACTTAAATTAAAATATATCCTATCTCGAATGAGAAAAATTAATTTTATATATTTAACAAATATAAGATAATATTAAATATGTGTCAGATATTTCCGCCCATTTTACGATATATATATATTATATTAATATTAATATATTATTATATATATATATATATATATATATATAATATAGAGATGTAGAATGAATGAGTAAGAGATGAGAGTAAGAATAGTAGAAAGAGAGAGAATGAAGATGGAATGAGAGAGAGGATAGATAACGAGAGATGAAGAATAATAATACTAGAACTACCAGACAAAAATAATGGAGAGAGAATGAGAGTATATGTATATTTAACACTCAATATGCAGATAAATTACTTAACGATATATTGTAAAAACTAAATAAATATATATTTCATTAGTAATAAAACAAATAAGTAAAAAAATAAATGAAAAAGTTTAATATTCATCAAAAAATGGCAAAGCTGAAAAAATTAAACTTATTATATATCATTACTTATAATTATATAGGGGCCTACTCACATAGCTGCAAGAGGTATAATCAATTATATCTATATATTAGCTATTTTTATATTTATATGAATATTTAAAAGGAGAATTTAAATGAATTGTGAAAATACTACAGCAAATACTTTGATCACATAATCTCAATTACTCTTAAAGTCATTAGAAAAAAAAATGATTCGAAGTAAAGAAATAAATAAAAGGAAAAAAAAATTTCATGACTAGCTTAACTATTATATGCACCTATATTATTTCTTTTGGTTTTTTACATTTATTTGGTAAGTAAATAGAATTTTCGGTAAGACAGAAGAAATAGCAATCCTTACTATACGGAAATTTGTTCAAAAATTCTTATACGTTTGGTTTAGAGTAAAATTTCCTCATCTATATATATATAATTTTTCTTAAATAATTTATGACATAACGATAACGTATTTTTTTGAAGACGTTCATTATTTTATCTGTAAGAATTCGTAAGAATATTGCCAAAAACGAAAACTTACTTTTATAATTATAACTTTATCGATATTGTTAGCAACTTTCGACGTCTGTCATTTTCTATTCTGTAAATATTTTTACAATTTGTGATATGTATATTTTTAGGGAGACCATCAGAATTTTAAGACCTTGTCTAATCCTTAGGAAGGTATATAATAGTAACTCTTTCTTAGACATACGAATATATATTTACTCTCAGTTTATATATTGGGGAGGGGGAACAAAAACCGAATTTGGAACAAAATTTCCACTCAATTACCTATTATTTTACGCCATAAAAAATATTATAATGAAACATATATACTCTCCTCTTTTCCTACTATCAAACAAACGAAAAGGAATTTTTAGACTACTTGAGGCAAAATTCCATAAGGTGAAATAGGACCCTTAAATTTTAAGAGATTCACATTAGAATAACTTTTGTTTAGTTGTTTGAAAATATAAAATTACATATTTTTAGTAGGTTTTGTTTCGAATGAATATTAATAAATTATTATTCGAGAGGTGAGACCCGTATCGCATTTCATTTAATCATCTTTTAAAATGCTTATAAATATATTTTTTGGCAGCTTTTTTGGATCTATGATAGTTGCATTTACATTTAAGTCATCTTTTCAAAATGCGTATAAACAAAGTAGCGTTGCCTATATATATATATATAATAATATATAGTGTACGTTAAAAAATTACTTATATATATAATAATATACTTAAATAACCTTATGTTCAATATATGTGTTAATTCACATAGCTTCTTTAATTATAATATGAAGAGTTTGTTGTTATAACTAGTATTTATATGTTTTTGATTTTTTAATATATATAATTAATAATTCTGGTAGAGCTATTGTCGTTATAAAACTGTAGTATTAAATTTATTACTTTGTTATAATTTAATACAATATTATATAAATAATGTCTTAATATCATATAATATATTGACGAAGCTTTGAGATATTTTAGTTTATACTATTTTTTTTTATCAAGAAAATAAAAATAAAACAAGAATACGCTCGCGGGTTATGGGAAAAATCAGAAATAAGTGATTTTATTTATTTTACGACGATTATTCATGTAAAAATAATGTGGTTATAACTCATTTACATACGTTTATATATATATTTTGGGCTACTATTGTAACTTGGAGTTAACATTTCCTTTTAAAACCATTTTCTATTTATAAAATAATATTTTATATATCTATTATATAATTTCTTTATATATTTAAAATAAACAATAAGATTTTAATTAATATATATTGTATATTATATATTTAAATTTATTATTTATTATATATTATTTCATATTAATTATAAATATTATATATTAATAATATTATTATCTATTTTTTATTTAATAATATTATTTTATTTATTAATATATTACCTTCCTGTAATATTTATTCCTAATATTATTACCTTTTTTTTTTTTTTTTTATTTTATTCTCCTATAATATAAATATATATATATCTTATATTACACTAAATACTAATATTAATATAATATTAATATTATTATTCGGCGTTAATATTTTTTATTTTATTTCTCTAGCCAAAATTCATAATTTATAATTTTTTTCATATATCATTTCTGATTCTAGACTTGATTACTATATATTGTCTTTATTATCTATATTTAATTTTGTTGGTGCTACTAAGAATTACATTCAGTCAATTTTCACAATAAATATGGTTATAAAATTATATGATCTTATAAGATAATGCCTAAATTTAATTTTTTATAATATACTCTAATTAAGGCTAGTGTAAGATTCATTGCTATTAAAAAATGAAATTTTAATAACAAATTTCTCTTCTAGCGCTAGTGGCTAGCATAGTGTGGTTGCCGAATCTGACGAGTATGAGTAGGTTGGTATAGAGGGGGTTTGGTATAACAGGATTTGTAAATAAGGATATGTGTGTTTTGGAATGGTATATTATATAGGAGTATTAATTCATATACATATAAAAATATATATAAGAGTTATGGTTAGTGAGGGGTGAGAAGGATTAGTCTTAGCTCTGTGGTGATGAGTTATAGTTAGTATGGCTAGATACAACTGGTACCAATGTATAGTATCGTGTCTCGAGTTTAATATTTATAGAGATATATATGTTGGATGAAAAGAGTGAAATGAGGATGAAGTCAGTAGTATATTAAAGTATTAGATAAATGTTGTGATTGAGGAGGCAAATTGAGATGTAGGGACCAATAGTCTAGTTGGTGTGATGTTATAATGAGGGAGTTGTAGCGACATACTTTGGGTTTGCATATGTAGCGAGTTTATATCAATATATGATTGTTTATCTTTTATGATTGTGTTCAATGTATATTAATATAGTAGTATGAGTCGACTATATGGTTATTCTGGAAATCATGACTGTAAAGTCTGATGAGTAAGTGCTAAAAGTAGTACTAAATGTATTACCAAATGTACTAAATGTACCAAATGTAGAAATAATGGAGATTGGAAGGTTTAATATGTTCATTTAAAAATATGAGGAGTAAATGAGAAATGAATTCATGGACCTGTTGTTGGAGAGTTTATGAAATTTGGTTCAAAATATATGAGATCTTGGATATAAATTGCTGAGTACAATATGAGAATTGGTTTTTGGTATCCTAATATTGATCTGGATGAAAATTGATAGTTACCGTTTTATGTGTTAAGTTATACGGTAATATATTATATGTGGTCTAGAGTGTGAGTCTCTTGAGAATAATTTCGAACTGACTGGGAGATCCAAAGAAAAGTGGATTTGAGACTCACAGTAGAAGATAGTACAATATGGGCTCATGTGAAAGCGAGAATGGAATTGCTAAATTGTGTAACAGAGGCAGAGAGAAGGATAAAGGTTTTGCTTAATAGGAGGTGGAAAATGACAAGGAGATTTATGGTATCGATGTGGTATAGGGTTGCTTAGAGGTCTTTCTTGGTCTCAGGAGATGGACACTCTATCTAACAATTTTGACTTGAGTCGATACTCAATACAGAATGGGTACGCCATATCGCGGAGGTCTCGTTTGCACAATTCACCTAGGTGGGAGAAGATTGTTTGACTGACAGTGGGAGAATAGGAGTTTATTCAGAACCTTGAAGGGTAGAGTCACATTTTATACGGACTCGTAATGACTAGAGACGATGTGCTATTATATAGGAGAGGCTTTTTCTTTTGGAGCTATATAGTGTATGATGTTTTCTGTCGCCAAACACAATCTCTTACTTCTGCCCTGTTCTGTTAATAGAGAGATGTACATTTGTCGACACATGACCAGTGGGAAATGGCATTCGCTACCTGACTCTACGCAATCACGTACTTGAATGCTCGGCGGATTGAAGTGAGCTATAATTTCCGCTATGTCTGGTTGATATTGACGCATGATGATATCTGGTTATATCTCGTTCTGCTCCATTGCTCTGTGCTTTCGGTATTATATACGCTATATGGTTTAAACTGAAAGGTCTTCTCATTTTACACTGGGTTGTCATGCTCACTAACTCTTACATTATCAATAATATGTCACTAATGTTCGCTCATATTATGTTTCTCTGAGATTTTATTGAAATATTAATCGAATCATTTTAGTGGCATCAGCCAAATTCATATCCACGAGACCCAATGTTATCACATGTGTACTCGCCTCCGGTTGAATTATAACTAGCTCATATAGGCTCAATTGCAACTGCATATAGTGTCCAACAAAATTAATTTTAAATATAGTATTATATATCAGCTCGTTAGTAGCTATCAATTTATTTTATACTTGGTAACTTTTGATATGATATTGATTACCTCTTAGGTAATATTACACTCTACTCATTTGAATTAGCAATAATTATATTCCTTCGCTTCACAGTATCACTAACTTCTCTGCCCATGTACTTGTTAGTAATTATATATATATTATTTACTGTAACATCACAAATGGCCGTTTTGGTAATTTTATATTACTATAATATTTTGTAATTCGATGCTAAGGGATTAGAACCTTCTAGCATATATGGTGCGCGGGAGACAAAATCGGTCCAGACCTAATACTGTGGTTCCGAGTATACTTCATTTTGTGATATATTTAGTGTTTGTATTTAAAAGGCACTCACCGTTGAATACGAACGAAGAACGAAATATAAAGTATGGTTACAAATACAACTATAACTATATCTAAATAATCAATTTCCAATTTCTAACTCAACTACTAATATGTAGTCTTTACTGGTCATCTCCTCCTTTTCTCCATGACTAATTATCACTCAAGCAATCTTATTATATATCTCATGAGAATATGTGAATTATCTCCTTTTATATAAAGATACGATTTGTATGGAAGAAGGCCCGCATTTTTCTAAAGAAAATTGAATTCGCAGAGGAATAAATATGAGATGGCGGTCTAGATTATGAGAGACTACTCAGGCGACATTACGCTCCTCATCAAACACGAGGCAGTTTCAGTCATATATAATAACAACTAACTCTAATGGATCCGACGATATATCCAGTGTTTTGTCAAAATAACAATATATCTATATCTGAGTTATATAAATTTATCTATATTTGAAAATATAAAATAAATGTAAGTCTATATAATATTTAAAAAAAAAACTTGCAAAATTATAAATTCAAACCATTAATTATATTTTTTTTGAAAGTAGCTATTAAAGTTTATATTTATTATATAGTTTTAGTATCTTCATCACTTTCGTATATTTTTTCCTGTTTATAACTTAGAATAAATTAATGTTTGAAATAATTTCCTTCATTTATATCTAATTTTTATTATGACTAATTATATTTAAGCATTTAGAATAAATAATGAATTTTATAATGTACATAATATATATATTTTTATATTAAAACTCTAATAATATATAAATTCATTATATTATCAACTAATTAATCAAATAAAATTGAGCACTTTAAATATTTATAAACAACCTGTATAAATAAATGTTTACGATTATATATATTTTTATAATTATTATATGAGTATATAAGTTCAACATTTCATCTTTGAACTTTTATTTGTAATACTCACGAAAATATAAATTTTAGTCATCACAATATTTTATATTTATTTTTATAAATTATGACAATCAAGTTTATTTTAAATTAACTTATTATAATAGTAATTATAAATAAATATAATTTAATTGCATTTTTAATCCATAAATAGTGAGATTTTTTTTTTTTTATAATAATATCTGCATGTAATTCAGTAACGACTCATATTTCACAGTGATAACTAATTTTATTATTAAATGCCTTACATCTCTACCGAATATGTATTTAGATCATAGTATTTTATTTGTCTTATATGAAACGAGTAAATACCACAATAATCATTTAATTTTCATTTGACTTAAAAAGCTTTTGAATATGGAAAATAGTAATACTATGACAATAAATTGTGAAATATACAGAAAATGATATTAATATTTTGGTCAGGGGAAATTGTGTAACACATATTTATAATTGAAGAGACTATACTATGTCTATCAGTACTACAAATGAGAGATCGCTGGCAATTCCAAAAGATATATCAACTTCTTTTTCTCAGCTCTGCGAGAAGTTCCCCGAATTAGTATTATATACCCTGGAGTTTTATTACTCCCGAATTGAATAAAATACACTCTTGAGATAATATTTAAAATAAGCTTTATATATTTATTATACATATATATTATTATTTTAACAATGGAAACTTATATTTATTAAAATCAGCCACTATCCCCTAATATCGCTATCTATATAGTCAAATTACTGAGATTATAAATCTTATTATAGATCATATCTAAGTACCGATGACGATTACACGTGTCTTAGCAATTTTTTTTTTACTCTCTCATAAAAATAAAAAGTACAAATAAATAATTTTTATATTTATCTTACGTAACTTTTGGAGAAAAATATTTTATTGAGACTTAAGTAGGGTATATGTAAGTTTATAATTAACATCTCGAATTTTTGGGATATATGGATTAAATTATATAAGATTCAATTAATTTATAGATTCTACTTGTAAAATACCTACTGGTGTATCACATACTAATTAGGTAAAAATAAACTCAGCTTTTAAATTTTATATAGAGAGGAGAGAATATTTATTATAGAAGGTCTAAGACTCACGAGAGGATTTCTCTCCCTCCGTGACCCCGATTTTCTTCCCGCCCCTCAGTTATATACCGAAGCGCGGTCACTCCAATAGTAGACTTAGCATGATTTTTGTCACAAATATATTAATTATATATTATTATATATATATATATAATATATTAATATTAATATATATTATATTATATTAATATATATATATAATATTATAATATTAATATATATTATATATTTAATATATTTAATTGAGGGGGAGGACTATTACTAGTTAGTTAAGCTTACAGCCACATTATTTAAGTTATCCGTAAAACGAAGTTGATCGAATATTTTATGTTAGGAAAGTAGGTCGTGTGTTTAGGAGGATAGCTAAAGTTACTAGCGATTCTTAGATATAGAGATGATTAAATGTTTCACTTGTGCTGGTTCTGCCGGTCCAACTCACTAGGGTTCTGCGCTCAGTAATGAGGTCCTGATAATTGAGAGAAGTGAAATTATTTAATTACTTACTACTTGAAATAAACTTTCGGTGCTTTTCAGTATTTAAAAATTAATATAATAATATTTATGGGTACTTAAGATACCGTTATTCACCAACTAGCAATACGAGAAAATGTAACAATAAATTATGTGTCAATTTACTAATGCTTTTGCAGTGTTAATATTCGTAGCTCTACTCTATTATACAATTAAACACTTGTACATACTATTTTTTTAATATATCTATACCTTTCTATTATTAACAGAAACTTCACTATCAATCCTAATCATATTCTTCAACTCATCTCTACTCACAATATATATTTGATAAACACATTTAAAATAATAAACTTAATATTAGTATTGTAAAAAAAAAATTCACTTTTTATATATATATATGTGTTTTGGATTCAATCATTGACATAAACTTTGGTTTTAAAATATTACTATATATTATATTTATTATATTATTTATACAATATTAAATTACTCATTAATAATATATATTTTATACCAATTAAGCAATCTTATAAGCAGAGTATTCGTTATACTTTAATATATATTGCCTAAGATTTACCCTTTGACATTATTTACGTATATAAGTATGTAATGATAAAGTTTAAACATACTAATTAAACATATGTGGTGGGATCTATATATCTAAAAATTTTGGTGCTTAAGAATTTTATCTAACCTTGTAAATTATACACTAATTCAACCTCATAGATAAAAGTTGTAAATTACTTCCTCGTAGCCAATGATCATATATATTATCCCTTAGCTACTATATTGAGTGAAGAGAGTACCATATTAATATTCTAATGCTTGCTCTTATTACCCTACATCTGGTAACCCCATGAATTGACTCGAATTAAAAGTGATATTAATATTATTTTATTTATCCCTCAAAATTCCTAACAAATCCGCATAATACAACCTTAGTCACGACTTTATTATACTAACATAAGTAAAATTCAGCTCAAATGATAAAAATTATTAAGGTAAAAAATTCTTCCTACAAAATCATCTTGAAAAAAATAGCAATTCTAATCATTTACATAGATATATCCATATAGTATCTATAGATTCGGACGGCATGCTACACATAATATGCAGTATTAATAATAAATATAGGTAACGGTTAGTATACCTGAATATACAGCACCTTATACAATAATTCTAATACACTTATATGTATAAAGAATGGTATAATAAAAGGGATATTAGGTAATAATGAAAGATTAAATATAGACGATGTTAATAATTAAATTATCATTTCAAAGATTAATGAATTAAATACTTATTATTTAATACTAAAATATTAACGTCTGGAGGGGTATGGTAAGGATATGTAAAGCAAGTTATAATTAATGTATTTAATATATACATTAATACGTAAATATATTGTAAAGAAGTAAAAAAACTATAGCATTAATTTAGAATCGCTTAAACCTTAATATAAGGAATAGTAAAAAGAAATGTGGACCTAATAGCTTAAGTTAACTTTAAGTTCAAGCAGTAATAGTCACACTAACCCTCTTACACCGGGAACGACGGCTTTTCAATGGAAATATATTCATGAGGCATTTGTGCACTGGACAAGAAGAAGCTATATCGATATCAAAATAAATATTTTTTTTCACAGAGTTTCTGCTTTATAGCAATAACTTTATATTGAATTATCAAATGAACACTCTGTAAGATATGTTCTTATTTGTCGAAATAAGAAAATAATAGTAATATTATACTTTTCTTATAATTTTTTTTTTTTTTTTTTTTTTTTATTTTTTTTTTTTTTTTACCTGTTCTAGAGGCGATGAATTATATAATAATTTAATATATATATATATTTATAATATTTATATATTTAGAAAAAAGGTTATTTAATAATATCGTACATGTATTTTAAAGGGCTCGAGCCGACGAGGGAACACGATAGGGGAGTGTGAAACGTTATTCCATAATATAACCCTCACCGTAGGGGAGGGGCTCGGATAAGGAAAACCCTACCGTACGACATAGTATATATATATAATATATTATATATATATATAATATATATAGGTCAGCCTCCACACCTACAATATAATTCCCCGCCCCCTCCATGAGGTCATGGATTACACATGTTCCATTTATATCCCTCATCAAGACATATAACCAACAACATAAACGAATGCTGCAAAAGAGCCCGCGGCTCTACACATAACAAGTAGTAAGAACCCCCTCAAACCCAGACAAACTTTTCCCTAGCAGGGCAGGAGGTGAAGGCGCTGTCGGGAGAATGAAGGTCACTGCAATCCTACACCCGTAGAGTGTCACGCATCAGGAAGTCAGCAGAGCAGGACCCAAAACTCATCCGACATGGATCACTACCTAAATATACGAATTCAACACCTCAGGACATGACGGTAATGATTACGCCCCTCGAGGTATTTCTTTAATTACATTTTTCCATTACTTCCCCACTTGCACCAGATGTCACAATTCCTACAAGAAAACAATTTTAGAAGCAACCATCCGTATTCTGGCGCGTGAGAAACTGTATGGCCCTTCTTTGATTGCTCCTCGCTGTAGCTATTGTAGTTTTTTGAGATATGACTTTTATATATATATATTTGTTCTTTATATTTCTCTCTTCTCTTATAATTTTCTTTCCAACTCTTTCTTTCTGTATTGTGTGTTATTATCTTGGCCATCGGTTGCGAGCCGGACAAGCCGGCTTACTCGGGTACGCTAGATGTGTGCCTATGTATCATAGAATGCGCCACCAATTACAGGGTTGGGGAAAGCACAAGTTGGTATGAATGTTATATATTGAATATCCTAATAAGCTAGCTACCGTATTCCGTGTGACAGGCGTTAAGTAACTTTTACCTATATTAATATAGTTATTATATATATTATATATATATATATATATATATATATATATATATATATATAATTATATAATTTATTATATATTAATATAAAATATATATTAAATAGATTAAGATATGGATATTTACTATATTTATTATATGATTTTATATATAATTAATATTAAATATATATAATTATATAATTAATATTATATCTATACTGTGGTATTTATGCATAGTATATTAATAATTAATTAAATGATTAATATATATATATATAATTAAATATATATACTATCATAATATATATTATATATTATCACTATATATATATTAATATTATAAGTAAATATTCTTTTAAATTTGTATAATATATAAAAAAAAATTCAAAATTTTTTTAGAGTTTGAGTACCAAATAAATTAGTAGCCTCCGTAGATGCTCGACGAAGTCGGAGTCACCGGTGACACGTACAATGATTTATTTACAAAAGTACGTTAGAGCATAGCGATTAAGTTCTTATTTTATATTTGCATAATAATATATACTAAAGTAATACATATTTCTTTATTTTCACATATTTTTCCTACATAACAATATGAACAAATCCAGTTTTATATGAAATATTTAATAATAAAAAAAACTCTTATGTATTGGATATAATATATTAAATTAATAAAGAATAAAAATTACTAGGATTATTATTTCAATATAACGCTCAAATAAATAATCAATATATTTGAGCATTTGCTTCTCTATCTTTACATTATCCTCGGAAGCAATATGTCTGAAAGTAAAATTACTGACTATATATATAATATATCAATTTTATATAGATGAAGATATATATTAATTTATAATATATAGATTATTAAATCGATACTTTTAGTAGATTTATTAAATATAAAAAAATTTCGAGCTCAAATCTAGATTTAAATTTTTTAATGTCTCCAATATCTTTCAAATAAAAGAAAAGCGGTTCACTCAGTGCAAGTCATTTAGGTAACTATATATATATTATAAAGAGAGTATAAAAATAATGTCTAATAATAATGAATATATGATTAAATAAGGATAATATTTATTATTTAAATGTACTTGATTGCCTAATCAGTGAAAATAAAATGAGAAATAGAGATATATCATAAGTAAGAATTGATTTGTAATCAGACAGAGATTAATAATGAAGATCCAATGCATGAATCCGCTTATCTGTCTCATTAATAGTCATTTACACTCACTTCTTAATAATTAACTCTATTATTAATGATGAAGTATATAACTTCGTCACAGAGGATTAAGATAAATAATACACACACACATTAATAGAATGACTTTTATTAGATATATAATAATATAGAGAGAGCTCACAAGGCGCGATCGTAGTTCCAGTCTATAATAAATGAATAATTAGAATAAAGTAATAATAATATAATAATAATCACAGTCAAGCTATGTTGGGTTCATTCACCCCTGGTACTAAGAGTGGGCGCATCAGAAAATCAATATATACTCCACATAATAATTCATACAAAACTTTCCTCAATCAGTCACATCAATAATAATCACAATAATAATATACTTAATAATTTCTATTAAACCTATTATAATTTCATATGACCATCTCTGAACTCAAAACACTTAAAACTCAAATAAATATACTATATTCTCATCCATAAATGTACACTAATTACAATTGAGCTCATCACGAATCTCCACACTATCCTATTCTTACTCGTGGTTTTCATTAACTCCAGCCCGGTCGAGATAATATAATAACTAATCATACGTTTTTAATTATATTCGCACTCCAATACCATACATTCACCACTATAACATCGGTCACGGTAATAGGTCATTAATTTCACTGGTGTAGTTATTTAATCTCATATGTATTTCTAGCCTTTTCCTTGTCATGGTATCTCAAGTAATTGAGCCCTCAGACGTACTTTCCTCACTAGATAATAATATGGTTTTGTTAATATTAGAGGAGTATATTGGACTAGATCCAAGATGGGATTGGTTAAGCCGAGTATAAATGGGTAATTAGTATGGTGTGGGAATAATGTTTTGGTTAATTAATGTTTTGATTGTTATCTTATTTCTTAATGCCTAAATAATGTAAATAATGTATATATGAATTATTATGATAATTTTGATTATATATGTTTTTTATGAGTATAGTATATAATGATTAGTATAGGTAGTGATTACATATTCATTATATTAATCTATTTATATTACTTATAAATTAATATTAAGGTATTATTATTATTATTAAGACTGTAATTCAAAACATAAAACCAGGAAGAGAAAGTCTTCCATTGCTCAAGACGAGGGTAAAGCTTACCTCTTCGTATATCCTTGCAATAAAACGGATAGTATTAAACCCGGAATGGATATTCAGTGTCAAATGAATAATCGGTCAAGCGGCCACGCTATCTCACCGTAGCCTCTCACCGGATGGGTCCTACGTATAAAATGAGATTTGTATTGAAAGGAATACTTTCCGTTCACTAATTCTTGTCATACCCTCCTACGTTGGAGATCCCCACTCTCGCGAATATATGCTATATGCCAGGCTCAGCCACACCTCACTGCAGACTCCTCCACAAGATCGCAGCTTCAGGGCTGATAATTTCCTAAGGTTTCTCTGGGGATGTGTGGTTAATTTAGGGAGTTTCGTTTCTTTAGTACATTTGTTGTGAAGTTATTATTTAGATAATATGAAGCTGTATCCTGTCCAGATTGGTGGAGTTTGTGTTTATGGAGACTAGTTTCGTCATTTTCAGAATCTCAAACAACAAGAGAGTATAAAAATGTATTCCTCGTATTATATTAAAGAGTACGATGATAGTAGTTATATTGTTTACAGATGGAATAAAAAGGTGCACGACGCAGCATTTTTATAGATATTATGTGTATCGTTATTTAGTTGTTGTGTCTAGGCAACATAAACCTGATGTGCAAAAGTGCATTGACATAGTCGCGTAAGAAATGGTTCTACGTTAGGCAGTAGTATTAGAAGAATTCTTCGTCGAAAAAAATCGCAGTCCAAGAAATTAAGAATAATTAATATAAAATTAACTTCACCAAATATATATGAGTATGGACAGTATCTCTTGATTTGAGAAGACTAATTAGCATTAGATGAGTAGTGAAACGTAGATTGCTATCTATTGTGATATAAATGAGGTTTATCATAGTATGCAACCTATTATGGCTTAAAACAGTACTAAGTGTTTACATAGATAGAACATAATTTTCATTTTTAACCAAATTATTAAGAAAAAACCCAAGAAGAAGGAAAACCGCGCGGCTTTACTGCCAGATTAAGTGCCTAGGCAAATCCTTCAACGCAACTAAAGGCAATTCAAATAAGAGAAACCTCCAAAGAAAGAGAATTTCCTTGCATAGGAGCCTTGGAATCAGAGTTAAGTCGCCTTAAAAACTTATAAGGAAACTCAATTCAAAATACCAAGAAAATTAGCACAAACAAAAGTGTATTATTGAAATAAAATTAATTGTTATTTAAAATTAGTTTATTATTATAAGGCACCATTCATTATAAAAAAATTTTAATTAATCATTTATATTAATTATTTTATTATTTTGAATTAATTGGTTGTATGACAGAGTTATAAAATTGCCGTTAGTACTTAGTAGTGGACTTTCTGTAGTATTTATAAGTTGTATCTAGGGGAGAAAGTTTGCCAGGTTAATATATCGGTAGTTTCTTGTTTAGCCTCTGTTTTGTTTTGATCGCCTGTTATTGGGATATATAAAAAACAGGGTGTGAAAGAGCATGGTGTGAGATAGTTAAGAATGTCGTTAAACAATGTTGGTGTATGACAGTGGGAGATAAATTTTTTTAGTTTTGTTAACTGTTGCTCGTTGATAGAGTATTTATTGTTTTGATTTTTTATGTCATGTACTATGCAGTGCTTGGCGTTATAGTGATATTTATGATATTATATGCTTTAAGTACTCTCCAACTTATGTATTTGATCATGATGTATATGTATAATGAGTTTTCAATGTATGGGTATTATGTTATAATAGAGTCAAATTGTGTGTCCCTTGAGTGTTTAGCTTACAAGAATTTAGGTTTGATTTAGTTGTTTAATGTGAGATATATAGCGTAGTTAGGTTTATGTTTATTGAAGATTTATGGGGTGTGATGAATATATAGTAAGCCATAGTATGGCAATATACAGTTTTGTGATTAGAGTAATAGATGATTTTAAATTTATTGTGATGCATAAACTAAAGTTTACTATAATATACGGTCAAGTATACTATCACAAAATTTGAAAATTGGTCTGATGTTATATACTTGTTATGGGTTTAACAGATTAGTCTCCCTTGCTCAATTCTCTAGGTTCTGTATGTGTGGGTGACTAAATGCGCGTGTATAACTCATCTGCGCACTGGTTGTTATCTATAGCAGGTTTTATAAGTATAGGATGTGTGTGTTGTCGGTTTGTTAGTCGGTGGCTTGAATCAGGTAAAGGGGAATACAAGGTCAAAGATAAGTGTGACATAAGTTTGTAAGGAGAGTAGGCGTAATAAGGAGCGAGTGCTACTTCCTCATGAGGCGAAACATACACGCTAAAGAGGACACAGACAATTCTATAAACACTATATCAGTGTATTACGCATTATTCACGATTGACGTATTTTCTGAGTTGAGGAGAAAACAAGTGTAGCTTTGTGCCTGGATGTTGTTCCCCAGTCCATGAAGTACGAGAAATTGGCCGCCACGCAAATACCGAGGTTAACAGGGTCACAATATGCTGGTGTATGAATAATCTTTGGCGCATTGAGCAGAAGAGAGATGTGATGTAATCCCCTTTCTTCCTTGCAAATTTTCTCATATTTTTAAGTTTTTGTGTTAGATGTGTCTTGGGAATTGTGGTAATGTCAAAAGCTTAGTGTAGGAGTAGTTAACTACACTAATATTATGTACTTTATATTATTATATAGGTATAAGTAATTAGTATTTTATGATTGTATAGTAAAGTGAGATTTTTATATTATATAAAGCCATATATTAACTATGTGGTTGTATGTGATGTTTGGTGATGCAGCTGCTAGTGGTTAGAGTTTGGTTTTAAGTTTATGTGAGAGGCCCTAATGTTTATTGGAATATATAATCTTTTGTTTATTTGGGATAATTAGGTGTGGTTTATTATATTTTACCTCAAATATTGAAGTACCTTTTCATTATTAAGTTTTTAAGCTTGCACAGGATTAACCAGTTAAGTGGGGTAGAGAGTTGGGGTGGTTACTGAAAGACGAGGAGTTTAATGCAGGGGTTCTTTTCTCGTACTTGATAGTTGTTTAGAGAACAATATTATCTGTAGGAGGTAGGGATGTATATTACTGTTCTTATCCAGATAAAAAGGTACATCACAATACAGATTATATAATAATAATTAACTCGTGATTAATTCTTGTATGAATTGAGTTGTGCCTAATTTTTGTGTAATATCCAGATTCTCGCCATTTATGTTTGTGTATGTGCTCATTTGTTCTCCTCAAAAGATTAGACTTTATATAGAGTGAGTTGATGTTTTGTTTTATGAGTATGTTACAGTATTTATTCAGTTATAATGCTGGTGTAGATTATTTTATATTAAGTGGATCCTTAATGTTTTTTCATGTCAGTTATATGGTATTGAGCTATTTTAATTACTTAATTGTTCAGTTCTATATTCGTTTACTAATATTTTAATTTTATCCTTTAGGAGGTATTTTAATTACTTTATTATTAATTTTTTAATATTTAGTATATGGTAGTGAGTTATGAGGTTATTAATGAACTTAGGTTTTTGATATAAAAATTGTGTAGTCGAGTAGACGTTTTTAATGTAATAATTATTGGTTTATTTGTTGTTATTGGTTCGCTCGGAGCTGTTAGGGTTTGGGTTTATTTGATGGATTCATGCGGTTAGTGGTCAGAATAGCTAGTCAGGAGGTGGGCATTGTTACTATTCTCAAAAAAAGTAGTGCTTATTACTCGATACTATATCATTAATCCTTTACTTATCCCACTGAAAAAGTAGTTATATCCTATTAACTATCTCAACATTTATGAGTATGTCGACTTTCATTTAGTAAAGGTAAATAATAGTCTAACGAAGTGCAATTATATATACTCATGTACTTTTAAGCTTGTTATGACTTATGACATTATAATTAAGGTATCTTTATAGTGTAAGTTATTTGATTTGTTGTTAATATATATATTATTATATAAAATTTTTCAACATTATCATTATTATTAAAAACATACCTTTTATCATAGTAATTTACTTATAATACTATAAGAGTACTTATAGTACTTAGTAGTAAGAGTTACTAAGTTCACATTAACCAGTAACACGTTAGTTTATAGTAAGCACCAACGCACACGCACGTTGTCGACTGTGGTATTGCGCCACAGCGATATATCACCTGGTCGACAAGCTTTTGTCCTCTGTAAGCATCACGGCTTAGCGCATCAATCCGTTCTTTTTCATACAACCAGACTCATTAATAAGGGTTGATAATGTTTAAATTGCTACATATATAATACTAAATGATTTCTCACTACAGAGCGGACACATGATCCAGCTGCTCACTCCTCCACTACAAATAGTTCTCTCATACACATCACATCCTGTTCATTGACAACGCAATGAAATTCTGGGTTTTTATCGACAATGCTCTCTCACACAATCTAGAAGACCTCAAATCCATTAATATTTACTGTGACACAGTTTGATATACAGTTCAATAAATCCGGCCGTTTAACTTTAATATATCTATCATTCGTTATTATATTCCTGACTTTTTGTAATGAAACTAATTTAATTTAAGCTAGGGGATCTCCTATCGCAAGAACTCATCTCAGGTAACGAGAGAAAGCAAAAATGCACAGTATCCATATTTTTTTCTCCTATCTTTTTCTTTTTGAATATCCTCATTATCTTTTATCAGACAGTGCGAATTAATAAATTTACCTTAAGCTATTATGAGTGACAAAAATACTCTAACTTAATCTGTTACTCAAGCATCCACTATCATTTATCTTGAATAACGCCAATATGTCATCAATTACCACATTAGGACCAACCTTTTAGAAAATTGTCTAACTTTTGATTAGTAAACAGCATCCCCGAGTAAAATTTATTTTGCGATCTCGATCACTTAATTCTTTATTATACTATATTGAACGTCATCTTTGTTTAATCATTACCAATTTATACTAAAGTATCAAAATATTTGAATAACATCTATTAAATCGAATAACAATGTATTGATACGAATTTGCACCAGGGACTATGAGTTTCAAATTAAGATTTAAAATACATATAAATCAAATTTAATGTCTGATTCATATATCTCTTCTAAATTTTTGCTATAACATACATTGACATTCACGCTAATGGCGAATCTAGCTACTCTCTGGACTTCCGATTCACACGAATATGTACAGCTTTACCCATACCAACACTTGTTTTTATGTTATATCTATAACTACTCTGTTGACTTATTTATGAGGTCGTAGCTTCGCTATTTATAAGTATTTGTTTTCACATATTAAATCACTCCATAGATTAAATGATATATATATATCACATTTACACTTTCAACTCTCAACCACATACTCTCAATCTCATTTTTTTATCTCTTCACATATATTCATTTTCTTGTGTATTGAATTTCATTGTCACCTAATATATTCTTTTTCATAGTATTACACACCTAATCGAGTTCTTCTACACTCATGCAGTTTTTAATTTGACGTCTCACATTTCGCAGCTTTCGTATTCACAATACAGCCAGATCCCTTAATCAAATAACTTCTACACTCTTTGCATATTCTTGTCTTCTATACTCCTCCTTCTTTTAATCAAGACACAAACACTCAACTCACACGCTCGTCAGATATAATATCTTTACCTAATCATTACACATCAACTAAACTATAATATTGCCCTATAATAATTTTACTACCCAGTTACCCTATACTAATCCTCTACCTTATAACCTATATACTTTATATCTGAATACTCATTATACTCTATTATTATATATAATGCTTTCTTACTATATCTACTATTCACCCTCATAGAACTATTAATACCTCCATTCACATATAAACTGCTTTGTTACTCACAATACTTCCCAATCCAATCTAAATATCACCAATCTCGCCTTCTGTTATTACCTTATCATTATTTATACACTCAAAAGTAATTTATCATCTATACCTGCTCAGACATTTCCCAATTTACTTAAATTTCTCACTTACTTTTATTATGACCTAATCTATTACTCACCTCAAAACATCTATTCCGGGTATTCGGATAAGGTTCTATATTCTCATTTGCACACGTTATGACCATCAGAAGATCACAATCATTCGCTATTCACCTCTTCATTAACTGCCAATGTTAATGCAGAATTTTTTGAAGTGTTCCATTTCACAACTTAACTCTATACATCCATATTTTATCAGTTACGAAATACAACCATCTCCATATTCATTATTCTAAGCAGATTTTCTCCTTATTCTCATTCTTAACCTTTCACAGTACTTCCTTCAGAAGAGCTTCCTAATTCCCTTATTAATTCCCTCACTCCCTCACCAATCTTCACCCAACTGTTCATATTTTATCTCTATATATTTACACTCGCTGTAAACGTATGAACCTTTTGTATTTTCCTTTATTTTCTTCCACTTTTTATAATTTCAAACTTCTTTCTTTTGAAACACGTTCATCAATTTGCTTTTTATTTTTGTTACAACCTCAAAATTCCACAGCTATCTTTTAATACTATATTTTAAGCTCTTGCATCACCTCTTACATTCCATCACATACTATAATTCTACTGTTAAACTATTTCTTACTTTTCCTACTTTAGTACATCACCATAACTTCATTTTTGTCTTCTCTCCAGATTTTGATCAGTTCCAACTTGTCTCACAATGCAACTTGATTTAACAATGCGAAGCGCTCTTATAATACTTTATCCCTTATTACTTTTATTTTTTATTACTCTCAAGTATTAATTCTAACTATTCACTTTGTTTCCTTATTAACATGGAGAATATCTTTAAATCGTCATATACAAAGCCTTGCCCCTTATTACTGATTAATTACATAACATATAAAAAATAATAATACCAAATTAATTCCATTCGTAACTTTCCTTATCTTTCAATATATATGTGAAAGTTCACACACTTACAACATCCTTTCACCGAGGGACCGACAATCAAGTTATTACAGTCTATTCACCAATTCGATATCGCCTCTACCGTACTCCAATCTAGTATAGTTATGGATATAGCTCTTGATAAATCCGCATTTCCCTAATCCCTCACTGGAATTTACATCACACATACTTCAACAATCTAATTACTTCACCAACACAAAATCATCATCGCACTTTTCACTTCGATCCTCTCTACTATATCACCAAACTCTAGTATAGGCTTATTGGTATTAAGGGTGGGCTCCTCTTGCTTGTTTTTTAAAGAAAGTATTAACTTACAACAAATACCTATCTGCCTACGGAAATCAATAATCACTTCTCCTTGTACCTAATTTTTTTCATTTTCTCGCCTCTCTCTCTCTCCCTTAATTTGAAAACAAAAGTACATGTTATACAATAGCCTTTTTTGATCAAACCTATACAAAATTGCCATTTTTATGTATCGGATCTTTGGCTAGTCACTGTTGATTGGTTTTTTATGTGTTTTGGTTTATTTTGTTTATTTGTGCAATGAATCTGGAAGAATCCCTACTCACTGCCCATCCAATAGCATCAATTCTCAGTTATTCCCTCAGAAAAAATCGCACTCTTTCCAACTTACTGGTTCAGATGTGTATTTCACTATGTCAACATTAACCAGCATCATAACCTTGACTCTTATTTAAATTTAAATTTAACCATCAGAATTACTAGATACTCACACACACGCCAGGGGGTTACGGGTGGTTTGGAGGGAATTTTGGTTTGATAAAAGTCTACCATAGCTTCGTTCCACAGGTCACTCATCATCATCAGTAATTTTTGCAACTCTCCTCTCCCCCTCTCTTCCTTTTACAGTAAGGTTGTCAGCACACACACATATGTTCACTACCACTCAAATCGCACTGTAAATTCAATTGTGCATTCTATATTGTGCAGGTCTCATTCATGCGATGCAGATCAAATCTTGACTCCCTTTTCTATAATACATCAATTATGCCTAAAGTGGTATGAACCATTAAAAAACACTGGCGATTTACCAGAGAGGGTCCGTCGCGGTTCCGTGATGCTCTAGGGATTTGGATTGCTTCTGACTTTGAAGAGTTTTACTTTAACTATAATTATTGATGTGTACAGTAAGGGGTTGGGTAAGTGCTTGTAGGCTTTCTTTATTCGACTTTTTATTGTCCATAATCTTTATCTTTCTACTGCTCATTCTTTCTTTTTCTTCACAATGCTTTTGTCAGCTCAGTTCATCAACTTACTCCCAGTCTTGTGAAATAAGATGAAGATGAAGAGAATATATATTATAATTATTACTATTTATTATATTATTAATTTATTTTATATATATATTATATCTATATATATATTATATATATATTTAGTTAATTTTTAATATTATAATTATTATATATATATTATTTATATATTAATATATAATATAATATATTTTTATTATATATATAATATTATCTTATATCCTTATATAATATATATTTATTTAATATAATATTATATATATATATATATTTTATATATTATTTTTATTAATTATTTTATATATAATAAAATTTTATTAAATTATTTATTTATATAATATATATATTATATATATATATATATATTATTATATTATATATATTTTTTATTTATTATATAATATTATAATTTATCTAGATAGAGCATTATAAAAAAATATCAAATTATAGTTATAATTGATTTTATATAAAATACATATTATATATTATTTCACAAAAACACTATTTTTTTCTATTAAAATTATTTTTTAAGTTTTAATTTTTTAAAATACTTTTCAAGATTTTGATGCGATTATTAATATAGTAAATAACTAAATATTTGTTTTCTTTATTAAATTTCAACATTTAAAATAAAGCCTGGATTAATAAGCTAACAGTAAAATGAGCATATAATTTCTAAGATTTTGGTAATGCATTTTTAAGACTTTTATAAATTAAATCTTTAAATTAATTACTATAATAATGTAATAGTTTATTCAAATTTTAATAAATTTAAATTTAAGAAGGAGTTTATACCTAGGTAAAATTTCCATATCCTCATTCTAATGGTTCAAAAGTTAAACAAATATAATATTAAGAAGATTGAAGTATTTTGTCTCCACAAGAAATAAATTTCATGAGATTGGAAGCAGCTTATGTTTTAACTTTTGGACTAATTATTTTCGCAAGAGGCGAGGCCTTGTTCCCTTTTAATTATATATTAGGCGGCCTACAACAACAGAAAGGCGCTAGGGCCCTAGGGCCTGGAAAACTCCCCAGGAAAGAGCGTGGGGTTCCAGATGAAAAAATAATAGAATTATATAAGAACTACAAAAAATATTTACAATAGCAGCTAAACAAAAACTACAGCAGCTTCTATATCACTTCAAGCCCAAATCCATCTGAGCATTTAGGAATAAAATGCAACGTCATATAGAAGGAACTACATGAAAATACAAGGTGAGTACTTTGGTTGGTTTTTTCTTAGTTATAAATCTCTATCCAAACAGAGTGAATATGATAAAAAGAACATTACACCCGCAATAGGATTGGTGGATTTTTAAGGTAAATTAAAAAAGCCGCGTCTTAGACTAGGCCAAAATGATGGCTTACTTTAAAAACTAGGAACTATATTTTATGACTCTTTTTTCTATAATGCTTGCATAATTATTAAGTGTAACTAAATTTGCAATCATTCAGATTGAACCAATCTTTTCATCCTTTATTTTTTCCAATTTGTGTTTGTAATTCAGTTTTCCCTAACCATTTTTTTTGTCTATGGGCAGAAACCTTGAAACTATATATATACTAATTATATATATATATAAGTATATATTATATTATATAATATAATATATATTATTAATATAATTCTATATATTATATATATTATTTAATTATAAAATTATAATGTTATATATTATATATTATATTTTTATATTATTATATATTAATATATTAGTATAATTACATATAATTATTTAATTTATCTATAAATATATAGTTGCTATATTCCCTTTGAAATAGTCAGGAACTAGATTGTACAGTCATTAACCTTTAATTTGATTTATAAAACTAAAAATTGGAATTGCTGTCATAACATCACGTTTGTTTTAATCAATAAATATTCACATAATAATATAACTCTAGTCTTTCTCTGAAATTTAATATCAGTAATTTTTTTTGGGTCCAATTTAGGTCTAATTATTTAATTTAAATTTTTTTTTCTTCTACTTTGAATTTGAGTTTAACGTTTATACCATAGGCTAGTCCTTAATATTTTTGATATTTGATATTTGTTAGAAGGAGTTTTATGCAAGAAATTATATTTAGTTACATTTAATTTTGGTGAATTGTTTAGTTTATGGTCAGTCACCTCCAATTGTTATTTCTTTAAAGCAGCTATATTCTTTATTAACTCAGAGCCAATTCTCATTTTCCCTCTCAGTATATAAATATTCTTTTCCTTTATTTATAAGAATCTTATTCGTCAAACAATCATCTAGTAATATAGTATATATTTTTTATGTTTTGCGCTTATTAAATTTTTTTATCAGAAAAATAGGGATATCAAATATAAGTATCCTACGATATTGTTGCAGCGTTCTTTTCCATCCATCCAACTATTTTTTTCAAGACCAAAGTAATATTACAATCTCCGCCCATAATATTTAGTTATTAATTATTAATTTATTATTATTATTTATTTTATTAATTTATTGTCATTTATTTTTATTATTTATTTTTTATTTTAATGTATATTTAATAATTAAGTTTTAATAACCCTTTTTTTTTTTTTAAACATAATTTGGATAATTTTATCTGGTCTTTATTATTTTTTTAAGTATATATATAAATTATGTTTGCATATTTTTTTAAAACTTTTTTTGAAAAACTTTTTTTTTCAAATTTTTAAGTAGCCTACAACTCTTTTTAATAGGTTTTTTTAATTTCAATTTTTGAGTTTTATTTAATTAGGACAGGCAAGGCGTAATTAAAAAGGATTAATCTGGGCTTGGATGGAAATTGGACTGTTAGGAAAGGATCCCACTCAAATTTTCTTTCTTTAAATATTCGATGACAAAGCGAATAAGGTTCTAAATATGTGCTAACATTTTACAGAAAAACACTTATCAATAGTTATATTTGTATTTTGTTTCAAAGTCTGTACTTTGCATTCTTAGCAACTTAATACTGTTTATTTTCTTCATAATATTTTATTTTTTGACCTTAATAAATTTTTTTCCCTCATTATTGTTGTGGTCATAAACCAAGTTGATCCAGAGTAAGTATAAAGTGTTTATTAATGAGAATAAAATGGTTTCTTCAATATTTCTTTTTCAATAACTTTTTGCTTATTTATTGTGGCTAGCCACATTTTTTCCCTTACATATTATTACGTTGTTGAAAATGTTATTTTCTTTAATTTTGATTTTATTTTTTTAAAAGTTTATTAAATTTGCAATTTTTTTTATTCCATTAATATTTTAATCCTCTTTTTAATTTTAACAGTTGATTAATAAATTTGGGTTTTTTGCATAAATCTTTTATCAATAAATATATTTTTTCGCATAAATTTTATGTATTTAGTTTTTTATTGTAGGATTTTATTTTTTTTTCTAAAAAAAAAAAAAAAACAATAATAAATAAAAAATATTTTCTAATTAAGTTTATTTTTGTCAATTTTTTATTTTTTGGCATATTTTACATTTAGGTACACGAAAATAAAAATCATTTTTTGCTATAACTTTAGTCCGAAAGATTAGTTATTTACAATTTTTTTGGTTTAAAAACCTTTCCTTGATAAACTTCTGTTAAAATTTGGCTGTTTCTTAAGTCGATGATTTCCATTTTAATTTGTCAAAAATATTTTTTTTGGCAAAATGAATTTTTTTTTTTACTTCTGATTTTATTTTTCTTTTCAAAATATTTTTCAGATAACGTAAGTTGAATAATTTTTCTCTCTACGATTTATTTTATTCAGTCAAAAAATAATTTTGTTAATTAGATTTTATTTTCCTCCGAAAAGTTTTTTTGGCCCATTTTTTATATTAGATTCCTATTTGCCAAAATTACGGTTTTATCCATTTTTCATTTTTTTTCTTTTGGTTGTTGTTATTTTTGGACCTACAATTGTATTTATTTTTGCTATTTAAAACCATTTTTTGGCAGTTTTCTCTTTTTGCCGAAAATGCCTTGTTTTGCCATATTTATTAATTTGAGATTCATAAAACTAATTAAATAATTTATAATACAATCTATATAAATTAATTAATATAAATATAAAAAAAAAAAATAAATAAAATTTCTTTTCTATATTTTTTTGTCCTTCTTATTTGTATAATAGAACTTTTTTTATATCATTTTATTATATGTCTTTATCATATCTTTTATGAATTTTAATTAACAGTTAAAATATATAAGTTTTATTGGTTTTCCTTAGACTTTGATAATATTCGATCATATAGAGAATTTTTCATCAAACTTTTATTCATATGTTTTAATGAAAACAGAAAAAAAAAAACAAAGAAAGTATTGTGAGTTAAGGACCTGTATTAGCACATACTCGCGTATCATGGACTTGTTGCAGAATTTGATGTAGTTTACCAATTGTTTTTTATGTTTTTTTGGGTTCCTGTGGTTCAAGGTTACGGGCTTTAGTTTAAACCTTTTTAAATCGTTTAATTGGTTTTATATTCAAAAGCTGTTTCATTACCAAATTTAGAGTTAAGTATTAAGGTACACCAAACCAAAATTCTAACTTTGTAGAAATGAGATAATAAATATAAATGAGGGTTAATTTCTAGGCGAAGTAAAAATATCTGGATAATGAAATTCAAGATTATTGGTCGCCATTTTGTCTCAAACAATTTGTATGGCTGATTGTTAGGGAAGTTTGGCACAGTGGAATATAATTTTAGTGTCTTTGAACTATCAAAGTAAAAATGTTAATAAGTTGATTGTGGCCGGGACTTAGCAGGATGCAGGTGCTAGATGTGGTAGGGCTAACAAACGATGGACAATCTTTCAATACAGGTTTGGATTGGTGGCCCATATATATACTCTGAATAGAACATGATTAGACATACGTGATTTCTTCTTCTATGTGTTTTCATTGGTTGGGTCGAAAAACTCATGTGTTAAGGGAGATAGTAAAATGAGTTGAAAGATGGGATAGAGTGTAATTATGAGTAATGAAAATTGTAGAGTATGGTGGAGGTAATATGAGAAATTTAGATAGATGCTAGGAGGTGTTATAGTAATGACCAGTGCAGAAGCAAAGAGCAACATCAATTTGAGATATGTAGTGAGTTTAAAGAGAACAAATTCTCAGAAGTAAAGGAGGCCCCTGCTCCCTCTTCAAAATATTTGAAGAAAACACAGTTGAGGAAGTAGGCCCCATACCATACTGCTTGCTATATCATTTCCTATCATGGGATCTGGTCAGCCTTATGTGTTTGAGGACTTTGGCGAACCATGTTATGCTTAAAGACCTCGCCCCAAAGTGGGTGAATTGATTTTAAAATCCAATGATTTTGAGATACCTTCCACGGTCTGTTTATATTATGTTTCAGTACTGTTCAGTGAGTACACATGTAAAGTTTATTATTTAGGGGGTAAGTTGAACCCTTTATGTGTGGTCCCTATTGAAATAATGGAAGTTAAATAATTATTCTGTGTTTATTTTGTGCAAAATTAGTTGTTTTTCAGGTATAACCTAAAATCCCTAAATACTGTCCAAATGTAAATATATCTCTAACTTTGAATCCATGAGTTTTACATTAACTACAGAATTCATTTTTAATTTGCATAATGTACTTTGTGGTAATTACCATATAGAAGATATTCAAGTAGAATCAATTACCATCTATCAAGACAGTACAGTAGCATTATATTTGTTAGATTCTTTCCCATGTGTAAGAAAAAGGTTGAAAAAGTGTTCTGTTTTTAAAGAAAAAAATTACATAAAGCTTCTGAAAAAACGTTAAATTATTAGGCTCCTTTAAGTTTTATGCTAAGGGGTTGTGTTTGATGGAGATTGACATGTCACCATAGTCCTCATTACTCCCCGAATACCGGCATTAAACAATATTGTAGAGGCGTATTATCCCAGGACCATTGATTTCACTTAAGCCTGATATAAGGTTCGATGATACTAAATTATATGTAAGATGCCAATCCGAATTTTATGCCCCTATCTGTCCATAATGTGAAACCGTACTAACGCCAGTTGGATACGTCAATGAATAAATACTCTGTGTTATCTATACTATGGCCAAAGGGGAAAAAACCATCATCATGAATATCTGAAAGGGTGTTCACAATTCTCTAAATTTTCCTTTGATAATAAATTATAAAACTTAAGCATAAGAATGAAATCCAGACTCTCCTTGCATCCATTTGATAGAGGAAAAGTGCCATATTTCCTTAGAATGCCAGGTTGAAGAGGTTCTCATCCATAGGTATTTTATGCGCCATTCTTTTTGTTGGAGGAAACATAACATAAATGCTGCATTGAAACTGACTGATGAAACATATGCGCTCTTTAAATTACTTTTATGTTAGTTTTAAATTGCTGACTTACCATCTCAGCAATTGAAGTGCTTTTACCATTTTATAATTAATTCGTAAGATAGTTTAGTTGTAAATTGTTCCTTTATTGGTGGATTTTAATGTTTCGTTCACATTTAATGGAGTTGTTGTTTTCTTATTGTTTCATTCTGGATAAATGATAATGAATGAAATTTATTTTAAATAAGGCAATAATAACAGCCAAGTTTTGTGTTCATATTTTAGTAAATTTGCATCTGAATAAATTTTTTAGGAACTGAGGAATTTATTATTCTTTTTATGGAATAGAAAACAAAAGTTTCCTATAAAATATTTTTAGTTAATTTTAAATAACTTTTCAAAGGATATTCTGAGGCCAAGATTAGCATAAATACTAATTATTTGTGGGCTTTGGAAATGGTTGCACAATAAAGTTAATACCTGGATAAGGAGCATACAGTAAAATTATGAAGCATGAAATTGGTAGAGTTTTTTGGTGATGCTTGGCAATTATATTAACACTGGTTAACGCTTAAAAGAATTGTTTAATTATTAATTTTATAATGTATTAGTTTTTTAATTTTAGATTTTATATTTTTAAAATTTTAATGTTGAAGTTTATTACTTGAGTGTGTAAGAAATTTTCCTATAAATGTCATCTTGGGTTCGAGTGGATTTAAAATATAAATATATAGGGAGGAAGTTTGGAAGGAGGATGATTGGCCTTTGGGCAACAAGAAATAAATTGGTCGTAGAGATGGCGAGCAGAGCTTTTGGTTGTAACTTTGGACGTAATATTTTTTCCACAGGCGAAGGCCTTGGTTCCCTTTTATTATATAGGTTATGACTGGACCTTTACGGGGATACGAACAGAGGCGGAAGGGCCCTAAGGGCTGGGAGGGTAACTCCCAAATATCGGGACTTTGAGGGCAGATGGAAAAAGGAAATAAGGTTATGATTATCTATTATATGAGAACTTACAAAAATAATACCATAAGAAGTAGTCAGCTTTTAAAACAAGGAACTACAGGGCGTATTGCCCTAAAAATATCACTTGCAAGGCCCAATCCCATCGCTGAGGCATTTAGGAATATGTGAAATCGTCTATAGGACCAGGGAACGTACATGAAATAACAGGAAGGGTCTGACGACTTGGTTGTTTTTTTCTTAAGTTATTTATCAGATTCTTCTGATTTGCATGAAATGTATTAAAAAAAAGAATTATTTTTAAGTTTAAGTGTAAAAAGAAAAAATGCGGTTAGAGCTTTATGGCCCATAGGCCTGCTTACTTTGTGATAAATAGGGCTATATTTATGCTCATTGTTTTTTCTAGGTGTTGTCTCTGGGCGAGTGAGTAGATCCGAAGTGTGAACGTAAGATTGCCAATCGATTGGCAGTGTGGGGAATTTGGGAGACCATCTTTTCATCCTTTGTTTTTCCGTTTAATAGCGTTTGTTTAGGATTGGCGTTTTCCATTATACCTTTTGTTGTCTATGAGGTTCAGATCGATTGGTGGACCTATATAATATTATACGGTGGTATATATAGAAGGGTGGGAGGTAAGTATAGTGTTGTTAGTATATAATGATATATTATATTGAGGTAGTTAGTTATAGGTATATATATTTTGGTAAAGTAATTTTTAGAGGTTAGGTAGGATTAAATTTAATAATATAGTCTATAGATAATGTGAGTATAGTAAATATATACAGCGTTATAGTAAATATAATAAGATAGTGCCTGATATATATTTAATAGTGAGTATAGGGTAATCGTATAGGTATTATATATTTAATTCTTTATTTTAATAGTTAATGATAAGTAGATCAGGGAATATATATATATATAGTAGGTTTTAATAGTTATTACTTATATTAGAATATTAGTATTATAGTTATCATCGGTATATTTATATATAGTAGTAGGAGTATTATTATTATTATATGTAATCAAGTATATTATAATATAGGTAGTTGGTGTGATAATAGTGATAATATATGTAATAAGGACAAAATGATAGGAATGATAAATGTAATGTTACTTGCAAGAGTAATTAAGTAATTATATATTGTAGCCCCCAAATAGTTGTGTGAAACGGTAAATATTTTTTTTAGAGTATATAATATATATTTTTTTTTTTACTGAATTAACAATTTGTGATAGGAAAAAAAAAGATTCAACATATTTTTTTATTTTATAAATTGGAACAGTAGTAATTAATTTTAAATCAAATAAATTTCAACATAACTTAATGTAAAATTATATCCAATACTATCAAATTCATGTCGTTGAATTTCTATCGAAGTAATTAATGTTGATAATTTTTTTTCCCTACTGAATTTGTTACTCCATAGGCTAGTCTTATATTTTGATATTTGAGAAGTGGATAGAGGAGGCAGAAATTATTAGTTACAAATTCTATTTTGGGTGATTAGTTTAAGTTTTTAGGTCAGTTCCCTCCTGTTATCTTGGAAAAGCACATATTCTATAAACCAGAGACCGATCTCATTGTCCACACCCAGTAAATATAAATGAAAAGCTATTACTGAATTTTATACCTTACAATGTCGTTCTATTAAGTATATTACTATTATCCCCAGTAACACAATCATGTCAAAAGGAAGAAAAACTACCCGACTGAATACTGCATGCGTTCTTTCCATCCAATCCACTTCAATGACCAGATCACTCTCCCGCCCAAATATTAGTAAAGTCTTTAATATTATTATTAATTTATGTATAAACATTGGGTCTTAATCCCATTACTATTTCAACCATAACTTTGATTTTTCTTTGGTCTAAATTTTGGCTGCAAGAAAGTTACTTAAAAATTTGTTGAAATTAAAGTTAGAAAGTTAATGTTATTAAATAAAGTAAACACGTTATACAACCCATTTTATAAAGGTTATATTTTTTATTCCATAATATATATATATATTAATATATATTAAATATAGATATTATAATATATATTTATATATTATTATAATAATATATTAATATATATTATATATATATTAAATATTATATAAATATTTATATTATATATAATATATATATATTACAATACTATATTATATATATAGATATATATATATAATCTATATATATAATATATATAATATATATATATATATATAAGTATATATATAATATATATTAATTATGTGCAATGTATCTTAGGTGGATCTGAATACCGGCTATTTACGATACTAAAGAGATAATTTAAAAATGCAAAATGAAAGTTAACTTCATCAAAATAAAAATAGAATTAATTATTATTTTAATGAATGAAGGTGCAAAACTAAAGAGTGCTGGGCATCCATTCCCCACCCAGAAACGAATGTGGGGTCCTCTCGATATATGGTCTACATATCACTGTAATCCCCGCAGGGCCTGGTCGTTAATTTCGCCACTTATGATAAATGATCAATATTATTATTAGGCTAACCTGTATGACAGGATTTAATTACACATTTCAAATCTGCAACACTTTATTCATTTAAGAAATTGTACAAAAAATGTTTATCATTTTCAGTTTGTATAAGAGATATACATAATTATTTTCGAATGCCAGACACAACCGTCATCGAGGCAAAAACGTTCTAAGCACATTTGAAAGGTAGCAAAGGTAAAATTAACTCATAAACCTATAATAATAATAATAATAATAATAATAATAATAATAATAAATTTTGGAAGAGAATGTTTCTAAAACGTAAGTGAAAGAAAATAAGAAAATATTAACATAATTATTTGAACAAAAAATAATAATAAAGAAATGGCAACCATTCGACCTTTAAGATTCTTACCCTTTAAAAACAATAGAAAAAAGAAAGAAAGAAAAATTGAAGTTTCTCAAACAATTCTGAGGAGATTAGATTTAAAAAATGATGTCAGCAATGGCGATCTTTTTTGGTGTCTATTGCGTCGTTATTGTTATTAAGAGAAGGGTCTAGTGTTCTTTTCAATTGAACTTTCGGTTCTTTTATACGTTTGTTAATCACTTCTTTAAAACGTTCGGATTGCTTAACGAATTTCCAACAAAATTCACAAACAGAATCGATATTACTGAGATCTTTGAAATATTCGAAAGAATTATCCCATTCGCAAATCCTTGGGCATTGGCTATTATAAGAGCAAGGTCTAGTATCGTATTCACGCCTCCAATTTAAAAAAGCGTCTCTCCATTCGTTCGACAATGCGTCATTTGTAGACAATAGGTTTAATAATCTCTCAAAGCTGTCGCAATAATGTTGATCCCAACACAGTTTATTGAAAATAGCATAAACATGTCTGTCAAATAGTAATCTCCTTTTAAGGCTGCTGTGAATGCCTGTCCAATTAAAGAACTTGTCAACATCATCAAATCTTTTACTTAAGAAAAAATTCGAACATATGCTACTTATTTTTAAGGGAATTTCTTTCTTAAAGTCACTGATTTCGGTTTCAGAGGAAAAACACCAACTTAAAAGCTCTTCAACCTCATCCCACTTGTTTTCTATTACAAAGTATTTAATAATCTCAAGGTTTTTAAAAAGTAAATTTTTCTTGCATCTCTTTATATCATTCTCCGACAACGGAAACCCACTGAAAAAGTTTTTTATATCAACTAATTTGGTATTATTTTTAGTAATAAGAATAAACAGATTAAGTTCCTCTGGTAAAAGAGAATAAAATTCTTTGATTTCTTCCTGAGAAAATTGGGTCCATTTGAGTAATTCCTTGATAAAATCCGATTCCCCCTTTACTATGAAATCAGCACAAGAGGAAATTACATTTCTTTGTTTATTAAATACTAAAAGCTTTTTAAATTCCTTCACTTCTATCTCTGTCAGCTCTGCCCATTGAACAAATTCATCTGTTTGGTATAATTGACTTTGCGAAACAAATTCACTATAGAATTTAATCGTGTTCTCTTTAAATGCACATTGTCTTTTAAAATCTTTACATTCATCTCCGGAGAGAGTGCTCCATTTAACAAATATTTTAAGTATGCTTAAATCATCATTAACAAAAGAGTACTTCGTATTCCGGAGTGTTTCAAATGCGAAATCTTTTTTAAATTTTACGATTTCTATTTCTGATGAAAAAACCCACTGCAAAAGGAAATCAATGCTTTGAAAATCCCCTTTTAATATTGAGAAGATATAAAACTCTATAACGTGTCTTACATCTGAAACTAAACTTACTTTAAAATCTTTAATTAAACTCGAAGACATACCCAATTCCAAACAGTTATCAATGCACTTCATTCCTTTAAAATCGTAGAAAATTTTTTTATCTTGCCTCAAATCTAAAAAGAATATTTTCTGCCATTCTATTATCTCTTCGGCACAAACCGCCCAATTCAGAATATTTAGATGCTCTCTCAACTTACTACTGTCAAGAAGTAAGTTCCATAAACCTTTTTTTGCATTAAAATCATTAAATAATCCCTTTTTGAAACTTTCAATTCTTTCTTTCGGAACACCACATTCAATAAATAAATCGACTATCTTTAGATCACAAGCTTCAAAGGCTATTTTACCAATCATATTCCCTTGAAATTTTATAATATCTGATTTCTCTTCCAAGGTAGCACTGGCAAAAATCAGTCGTATAATTTTTTCACCTTCAGTGGTAAATAAAGAATTAAAAAGTTCGCATATTACATATCGGAATGGTAAAACATTAAAGTGACGGTAAAATATTCCATAATCATGACTTGATAAGGCTCTATAAATATCAGCTTTATCACAACCTTCCAAACGAAAGAAAGCCCTTTTTAAAGATGAAGGACTTTGAATCCAAAAAAATTTCATAATGTTATGATAATCACATAATTTACACGACGATTTATTCTTCATCAAATACACTATCCTGTTGAGTAGCAAACAGAATCCGGTTTCAGGTAGCACTTCCCAAAATTGATTGACTGTATCCAAAAACAAGTGTTGATAAGACCAACTTAATAAATGAAACAATACAAAGTACAACATGTCTGGCTGAAAGAATACCTTTAACTGCTTTTCATCTAAACGGCGAAGCAAAAATATTACCATTTCAATATATGGATGAAAAGGTAAGTATAACTGAAAGAGAAACATATCAGGACTTTAAGTTTCTTCTAGAACGTTAAAATGTTATTGTTTTTAGAATATCCGTCAATTTAAATTTTCTTAGAGGCAAATCACAGGCCCCTCGTTTTTCTAACATCAATTAGCTCTTTCAAGAGCAGTTTTTTAAACTGGCAATTCATAAGCGACATTTTAATGCACTCGCATCATATCTTAAATAATTTTGCTTAAATTTGTATTATGAAAAAGTCCTCCCTTTTTCCATAGGTAAGTTTGAGTTTCTCCCAACCAAAAGTGAGACGCAGTAACGTACCATTTCAATTGGCCCCAAGAGAACCTGTAAACCCAAATTTCTGGGTATACAAAAATAAAAGAAAAACTTAAAGAAAAAATAGATATAAACTCATAAGATCCCGAATTTTTGGGGGGGGGGGCCCCGCCCCCCCCCCCTGGCGGGGGGGGGGGTGCCCTCGTATCTGTGGGGGGGCGGGGGCGGGGGGTGGATGTCTTTCTTTGTTCGGACTTCTGCCCGGCTGCCGCTGTGTGTTCGTCTGCGGGGGGGGGGTGGCCGCCCCAATATTTCAATAAATAAAACAAGTTTTGCAGGTAATAGAGTACTTTGATATAAAAAAATGTTTTTTTAAGAATGTGATTAAAAAGGGCGGCAAAGAATAATGAAATTTATCAGGTCGAGTCTGACCTTCTTTGCAAACTGAGCGCCATTCGCCTTCCTGAACACGCGACGGCATACGAGAGAGATTTGTCCGAAAAGAGAGTCGGTGTATTTTTGGAAGCCGGTGTGAGCGGACGTGTTTTTATAATTCCTCTCTCAAGAAAAGGCGCATCGACGTCGTCGTCGAACGGTATGCAAAAAGGCTTGCAAACGGAGCATCGAAACGGTAGAGCGTTTGAATAATTTTATAAAAGTTAATAAAATTTCGTTTAATTGTAAAAAACTAATAATTAAATGCGCGCCTGCGCCCGATAATCAAAATTATAAAATTAATATCAGTAAAAATTAATCTTTATATAAATTTTTTTTCTTAAAGATGCGTAATGGAAATTGGCCCAAAAAAAGGCTGAAAATTGTCAGGCCGCGGTCTACTCTTCTTCCAATCTAAGGTTCTGTCCATTGCGCCCTCATAAAACGCGATGACTATAGCAAGGGCGATTCCGAAGAGGATAGAGTCATTTTTTTGGAAAAGCATGACTTGCGCGGACGTGTTTATGTAGATTCCCTCTTCTCAAGAAGCACGCTTGGCGGCCCGTGAGATGCAGGAAGAAGGGAGAAAGGCGCGGTGAGTAAAAAAAGGCAACGATTACGCTCGAGACGGGGTAATTTAAGTGAAAATCTCTTCGTCTCGGGTCAGTTTTTAAGGTGTTCTCTTAGATTTTAGGATTAATAAAGTAATTTAAGTGCAATCTTCGTATAATTAAAATAAACAATTCCGATAAATATATATTTAATTTATTTTTTCTAAAAGTAAATTATATAGTATTATATTTCTGCTGTTTAAAGAATCATGAATATCAATATATGGAAATAATCGCAACTTTGAAAAGTCAAAAAGTCTGATTCCCGTGCCTAACAACAAAAGCGCTGCAGGCGCCCTGAACTGTAGTCAGTTATTGTGGACCGTGGTGGTGCTGGACGTGCTTTTATAATTCTCTTGACTAGACAAGTGCGCTTCGGCGGAACATAGGGTAAGTTTTTTTTTAAAGTTGTTTTAGAATTTAGATAAAAATTATTTTAAGATAAATCTAGTTATCTCAGGAAAAAATTCGTTTCCGCCCCAAAAACTATAAAGCCGCGGCCAAGCTCCGTAAGGTCGAGAAGAAAGTGTATCAATTAATAAGTAATATTAAGATAAATTTTTAAATTCATAAATATTTGAATAAGATTGCGTTTCCGCAAACCAGCTCAAAAGAGGCGCCGCCTCCATAAAGTGCGAGTCAGGTGTAGTTTTTTAGGATGGTAGAGGCACTGTCGCGAGGGTGCGACAGTGTTTTAGTAATTCCTCTTAAGAAAGGCGCTTCGCAGTCCATAAGATATTGACTTAGAAGGTAGAAGCAACGATGAGAAAAAAAGGGAACGATAAAAAAGGTTCTCTCAAGGCATAAGGTAGATGTGTAGGAAATATTCGTCTCTCGGAGCAATTTTGTTTCTTTTGAATGTTTCTGCTTTAAAAATTTTTTTTCTGTTTTTTTAGATTTAAAAGTTATTTAAGTAAAATTTTATCTTAACGTGTATTTTACTGCTCAAAGAAAACTGAAGGGTCGCTCCCACCTGTCGGTGCCTAAGTGGAAAAATCGAACATTTTCAAAAAAAGAAAATGCATCAAATGCTAATGATATTGAATTCCAGATCTATGAGTAAACCCATAGTCCAACACTAAAGTGCGCCCTGCCTAGTTCGTCAAATCGCGAATCAGTTTAGTGTGAAAGCAGTGCCGAGCTGGAGCGTGTTGGTGTTTCTTATAATCCGTGCTTAAGTAAAGGCGCACCTCGTCAGCCATTCTAGGATGTTGGATTCAAGGTATGATCTGAAGCCAGGGTCAGGAAAACTAGACATGGCAACGTAACAGCGTATTTACGTGTGGTGTAGTACTATGCTCTCGGAAATCTGTCGTTTCGGAGTATTGATTTTTGAAAGGTTTCTTTTATAGATTTTTAGATTTAAAAAATTATATTAGTAAGAGGAAAAGGGAAAAACGGGTCTTTCAAAATTAAAAATGTCGCTGCCCAGCTCTAATGCGAGAAAGAAGAATTATCAAAATAAGACAAGTTTATATATACATTATTTTTTAATTTCATAAAGTAGAATTATCGGATCAATTCGTTTCCCGCCAAAGAACTAAAGTGCGCAGGCGCGCCCCTACACTCGAGTCAGTTTATCGTTTGCAACGGGTGGTGACGGCGGACTTCTAGTGTCTTCTTAAGATAGCCTCTTGAAGGAAGGCGCTACCGGCGGCCCATGAGGATGTCTGGGCGATGAGGGAGAAGGCTCGGTGAGTAAAAAAAAGAGCACCGTTTTACGTCATCGGGTTCTAGTTTAGACAAAATCTTCGTCTCGAGTATTTTTCTTAAACTTTGTGCTTTTATGAAATTTTTAGATTTACAAATTATAAAGTAATCATTCCTTTATCGTTGAAAAAAGATGTTTCCCGCCAAAAACTAAAAGTGTTCTATATCTAAGTGCGAAAATGAAAAATATCCAATAATAGAGTGAATTTCTATATATATATATCCTGTATATATTTTAATTTTCATAAAATATGAAAAAGTCGTTTCCCGCCAAAGACTATATGCGCGCCGCCGCCCTAAGTGCGAAATGAACATTAGTCCAATATATAAGTGAAATTTAATATATATACTATTTTAATTCATAAAAATATTGAATAAATTCGTTTCCCGCCAAAAATAAAATGCGCGCCAGGCCGCCCTGACTCGTGATCAGTTTTATTATGTGGACGTGTGGTGAGCTGGACGTGTTTATATATCTCTTGAAGAAAGCGCTTCGGCGCCCATAGGATGCTGGGCTGAAGGGAGACAGGCTCGGTGAGACAAAAAAAGAGCAACGTTTACATCGTGGTGTTCTATTATTGTAGGAAATCTTCGCCTAGGGTAAGTTTTTTTTACAAGTTCTCTTTTAAATTAGATTTAAAAATTATTAAGGTAAAATCAATAAACTTTGAAAAAAGTCGTTTCCCGCTAAAAACTAAGAGCGCGCGCCCCATGCCCTAAGTGCGAGAATGAAAATTATCCATTAATAAGTAAATTATATTATTTTTCTTTTCAATTTCATGTATAGTTGAATAAATTCGTTTCCCGCAAAAAACTAAGACGTCGCGCCTCCATAGTGCGAGTCAGCTTTAGTTTGAAAGTCGGTGCAGAGCGGAACGACGTGTTTTAATAATTCTCTCTTCAAGAAGGCGCCTTCAGCAGCCTTAGAAGGTGGATTAACGTAGAAGGCAAGATTGAGTAACAAAAAAGTGCAGCGATTAAAAAGCACGTACCGTGTGGGTTTCTATTTTAGAAATATGCGTGCTCGGAGAATTTCTTTTTAAATTTCTTTTATAATATTTTAGATTTACAATTATTTAAGTAAGAATTTGTTTTCCTGAAAAAATTTTTTCACGAATCGAAAACGTCGCGAACCCACCTTAAGTGGCGAAAATGAAAATTATCTAATAATAAAGTGAATTTATTATATATTCTTTTATTTCATAGTATTGAAGTTTCTTCAGTAATGACTTCTCTATTTTACGAAATCTTCGTCCCGGGTAAGTTTTTTTAAAAGTTCTCTCAAATTTTAGATTAAAAATATAAATTAGAAAAGAAAATATTACAATGAAATATTTTTGAAAAATTTTAATTATTAAAAAATTCCCTACTGTACATCCTGCCATCGTACGTCCCCGTCGTGAGCCCGGATAATTCTTCTCCCTCCCTTCCTCCGAAAGAAACGAGTCTCTTACACTCGAACCAACCAACCAAAACCAAACGACAAACGTTATACGATCGAATAGAAAAAAAATATTTCGGCGCGTCGTCGACGACGACGATGCATTCGCCTTTAGTTCGTCTATTCTTTCATTACTCGTACATGAACGCAATCCCAGGTGAAGCTTTTCGCGTTCCCGGCAGCATTGGTTCATCTAGGATGCGTTTCATTGCAGAGTTCGTTCAATGGGCCGCTCGATGTGTCCGTTTATTTATTTTTTTTAATAAACGACCCGGGACCAAATCGATCGAGGTTGTTCTCCCGAGCTCGTGTCGAAAAGGGCGATGATCATTCGCCGTCGATTATGGCAGCGGATATTATTTTAATTATTTGTATATCCGCATAATAAACAGACAAGAACGACTGAAGGCAACAACGTCCTTGTTGTGAATAGCACACGAACAAGCAGAGAGGAGGGGTCAAAGATAGCTAAAGAAAGACTGAACAACAAGTTTAGGTACGTAACATCCGAACCGTAGATGCCTCAACATCTGAGCTAAAGCGCGCGACGCATATTCTCTTTATTTTCTCTTATGTTCTCTTAGTTTCTCTTTAACTCACGTGTTGGAAAACCATGGAAAACGACAGATAATTTATATCCGACGGAGAACTGGGAAATAACTGAGGAATAGTATGTAGAATCCCGATTAAAACGGCGGTAGGGGTTATGGCAAAGTCACACGTACGGAAAAAAGAAAAATAATCAGGTGAGAGTATCACTCATCGTTAGTATCTAATTGATCATTTAATTAACGAATACGCGACGAAATTATATATTCGGTGACTTAAAATAAATTCTATCCGAGTATACGGAAGAAAAATAAGGATGATGATAGATGAATGAGGTATAGGTAATCGATAGCGACGGCGAGCGGCGGCGATACGGTATTAATGGACTTCGCATTTGCTGGCCTGCTGCTTTATGTTTAAGAATTTTATGGAAAGCAGTCACTAGAGAGCGAGGAAAAGATAAATTAAGGATATCCCGAACCATAATAACTATATTATTACCGCTAGACCGCATTAATATAGCACAGAGGCAGTTTATTTTTTTAGTATTTAAAAGTTATTATAATTAATAAATTAAGATTATATTCTTTTTGAAGGAAAAGGGATTTGATATATGCACAAACAATTTTCACACAAGATAATAGATGGAAATAGAAAAACTATAAAAATTAAAATAAAACATAACTAACGCTTAGAAACGTCCTTTACTGGAACGTGAAATGGACCACTAAAGTGGATAAGGCATAACCGAGGATATTACGTTAAAAGCTACAGACGAGCTGAGAGTCAAATAGATATCGAACACACCGCTGAATGGATAGTAAAAGAATCTCCTTGAACACCTATAAAACACGAAACTAGGTAATCGCACCAACGCCACAACCAAGATAATTTATTTCTTCCTCATATAAATCTAAATCCAACCTTCGCGCTACATTTCTATTCAAATCTATTTTGATGAGCACTGACTATCGCACAATCTTATCGTAGATATATCCGCATATAACTATATCGTATTATTATTTTCCATGCAACACGAGTATCACTAATCGAATACGAGTCGAGTCTTAGTCTCGAGACTGAACTCGATACGCAAAAGTGGAACAAGCCGAAGAGGATATTGCACACATACGAAAAACTTAAGAGCGTTTCACAAGCCGAACGCCAAAGTCCAAGTTCCGACGACGAGAGAAGGTGCTTAGTAGCGTGGATTTATGTCCGGGGCTGGGCGGGTATATAAACTCCTTGGATGGAAGGATTAGTACGTTCCGTGAACGCCCCAAAAAGGTTCAAGGTGATAGGACCGTCGCACTCGAAAAAGGGGATTCACAAGATAAAGATTCGACTAGCCCGAGTCGCCTCGAGCACATACGTCTTCTGCCCATCAATAGCGAGTAGATAAATAAACTAAAATGACACGGCGGTAGTCAGTTAGTCGTCGAGAGATCCTTCCTTTCCTTTCCGAGGGTGAAAACTTGTCCGAAGCGTTCGAAATACGTAGGTTCGTCTAGCTCTTTACGGTGGTGAGTTAGTTCGTTAGTTAGACCTTCGGGTCGATCGTTTTTTACCTCTCTCTATCCTATTCCCCAACTAAAACATCGGATCCGGTAGCGAGCCCAGTGGTTCGTCGAAACAATGTTTGTTTCGAACTGCCCGTACATATTCCGTCGTATTACGTGATCGTGCCGTATTTATGTTATGTAACGGGCGGTTCCCCCTTTAAAAAAATTAGAACATTATCTCATTATCTACTGAAATATTTTTATCATATCAAACACATAATTAGTTAACTTATCAACGACCATATACTTATAAAACACAATACACAGCAGGTATCGATGCAGATGACGACAGATATGATCACGAGGCTCACCTATGTCCAATCCGTAACAATCCACACGAGTCACGTGAGCCCGGTAATCAGTGAGAATACACCCACTCGCCTAACGCGCTACAAGAAACGAGTCCATTTCACTCGAAACCAACCAACCAAACGACAAAAGTAATAAAGAAAACGAAATAGAAAAAGAAAAAAATTATCACAGCGTCGTCCCACGACACGAATCAATCCAGAGCAGCATTATCGTCACATAATTCATTACATTACTGTACATAGAAACGCAATCCCGGTGAAAGATTATCGCGTTCAGCGCAAAGCATCTAAATGTAGCATAATGGATGCGCTATGAATCATTAGCAAGAAATTCAGATATCAATGGAACGACCGAGATCCGATTTCGCCGTACGTTAATATATAGTTATTTTTTTTAATAAACAAAGCCGGGCCAAATCGATCGAGCGTTAGTTCTCGAAGCTCGTTACGAATCAATAAGCGGATAGCATCATAACGTCTCGAATGGAGGGCGAGTATTATAATATTTGTTGATAGATATTCGAATTAAAAGACAGACACGAACAAACACGCGACCACGACAAATCACGGCGATATGACAGAACGCAGGAGAGGGTCGAAGATAGCTAAAGACGATGACAAAGAGGTTGGTTACGTACGTTCTGCCGTAGTGCCTCACTCTGTTAGCGCGGGCGCGCCTTCTCTTTTTTCTCTTTGTTTTCTCTGTTACTCTGTTGAAAAACCATGGACAGAACGACGATATTTATTTCCGACGGGAAATATTTCGGTAAATAGGTATGTAGGGGCGCGTTTAAACGGGCGGGTGTGGGTTTGTGAAAGTCACCGTCGGAAAGAAATATCATGGTTCTCTCGTTCGTTCTTTTCATTTTATAACTGATACGAAGAATTTTTGTGTGACTTAAAATAAATTCTCCGTTCTACAAACTTGAAATAGGTGATAGTGTTGGTATCGGGGCACGCGGCGGCGCTTACGGTATTTTGACTCGCTTCTGCTGCTGCCTTTTTTTTGAAGTTTTTGGTAACGCAGTACTTCGGGAATAGGTTAGTAAGTTCCCGAACCATTTTTCTTTTTTCCGTGCCGCTTTTAGCACGGGCGTTTATTTTTAGTTTTTTAAGGGTTTTTTCGATGCATTAAGGCATTTTTTTTTATTTAGATTAGGGACATATAACTAACGTACATAGGCAAACTTTTCCACAGTATATGGAATAAGAGAACTACCGGGAGCTTTAAACACGACGCTTAAACGTCCTTTTCTGGAACGTGCAATGGCCAAGTGGATGAAGGCTGACGCGGTTACGTTAAGCATAGCTACGCGGTGGTCCAGGTAAGTATGTCCGAAACACACCGCTGATGGATAGCTAAAATCTCCGCTTGGACACCTAAAACCACGATAGGTACAGCGCCCACGCCACATCCAAATATTTATTTCTTCCTCTTTAAATCGATCCAAACGCCTTAGACTACTTCTTCAACTATTTTGATGCTTCGCTCTTTTCTGTAGTCCTCTATCTATTCCGTTTACTTACTTTTCATGCCAACCGTATGACGGAATCGAACGTTTCGCGGATCTTAGTCCTCGATGATGATCGGAAAAGTGGAAACGCCGTAGGGGTTGCCCATCGAACCTTGACGCGTTCACTACCGAAAGCCAAGAGTCCAATCGATCGAACGAGAGAAGGTCTGAGCGTGGATTTATTCGGGCGCTGGGCGGGTATATAAAACTCCTGGAGTGAAGGAATCAGTACGTTCTCGTGAACGCCCACAAAGTTCAAGTTGAATAGGACCGTCCGCACTGAAAAAGGGGACTTCACGAAGAAAGGATGCGAGCTAGCCGAGTCTGCGCTTCGGACGCACATACGGCCGTGTCCTTCCATCATAGCGAGTTTAGATAGAATAAACTATAAAGTAACACGGCGGTAGTCAGATTAGTCCCTCGGAGAGATGCCTTCTCTTTCTGTCCGAGGGTGAAAATGTTCCGAAGCGTTCGAATGCGTAGGCTTTGTCTAGCTCTTAGTGAGCTTATTCGTTATTAATCTTCGGGTCGATCGTTTTTTTTACCTCTCTCCTTTTCCTATCCCCAAAAACACATCGATCCGCGAGCGAGCCCAGTGGTTCGCTCGAACAATGGTTTTTTCAATCGTGGCCCGTACATATCTTCGTATTTCGTGACGATCTCGCGTATTTATGTTATGTCGCGGCGGGTCCGCTTTAAAACCATATACTTGCCTCTTCTACTGTAGAATTTTTTTATTTTCCAAACCTGATTCGTTTACTCACGAAACACTTACTTAACCCCCAAAACACACAGGTTTCGAACGCTGATGACGAAAGATGCTCACGGGCTCCCTGTCATCGGACGTCCCCGTCGTGGCGCCCGGTAATATCTTGAGATCCTTCCCTCCCTCCGTAAGAAACGAGTCTCTTTCACTCGAACCACCCAACCAAACGCAAACGACAACCGTAATACGATCGAATAGAAAAAAAAATATATCGCGTCGCCGACCACGACGATTCATTCGCCTTATTCTCGATTTTTCATTACGACTGAGAAAAAAATGAAGATTTTCGCGTTCGCGAATGCATTTGTTCATTGGGATGCGTTCATTGCCAGAGTTCGTTCAATGGGCGAACGAGTCCGTTGTCCGTCCGTTATTTTTATCTTTTTACTATAAACGAGCGGACCTAATCGATCGAGGTTATCTTATCGACCTAATTTCGATAGTGCGGATGCAATCATCGTCTCGATGGGGCGGTATTAATTTTTTGTAATTGAGTAAAGACAGACCACGACAAACACGCGACATCCGCACAACAGGACGCGAATACACAACGCATCGGACCTTAGGAGGGTCGAAGAATAGCAAAGCCGCATGACAACAGAGTTGGTAAACGTACTTTTGTCGTAGCCGAGTCTTCAAAACTCATATTGGATATTCCTACGGCCGATTCGTGTTTTTCTCTTTGTTTCTCTTGCCTCTTCTCGAATTTCTTTTCAGATTTGTCTTGCTTTTCCTTCTCCGATTTTTCTGTTTTTTTGTCCAATTTTTCTTCGCCAATTTTTCTTTCTGGTGGGGGTTGAAGTCACCGTCCGGAGAAGAACTATCGGTGGTTCTTCGTTCGTTCTTTGATTTTGGTAGCGATACCGAGAAATTTTTGGTGACCTAAATAAATTCTTCCAATTCGAGGAAAGATCGATGATATCAGGGTAGGAAGGATGGGGATCCGTGCCGGCGCGGCGAGTACGGTATCTTTTCACTCGCTTCTGCTGCTGCTTTTTTTAAGTTTTGGTAACTGCAGTACTTCCGGGAATCAGGTAGTAAGTTCCCGAATACCATTTTAACTTTGGTTTCCGTCGCTTTTTAGGCACGCGGCGGTTTAATGTTTTTAACGTTTTTAAGGTCCATGTTTTTTTTTATAATTTAAGATTTGTTTTATTTCTTTAGATTAGGGTACCGATATCTTTCTTCTCGTCAAACTTTTGTCCACAAGGGTAATTTATGCATAAGAATACCGGGAGCTTAAACAACTTACGCTTGAGGAACGTCTTTGGCCCTGTGGAACGTGAATGGCCCTACGTGGAGTAATGGCACGTACTGTTAACTAAGTCTATCGCGTTGTCCAGTAAGTTATTTCGAACGACCGCTGATGGAGATAGTGAGAAAATCTCCTTGTGACACCCTAAAACACGATTAGGTACAACGCGCACTGCTCACATCCAACATTATTTCTCCTCTTACATCTATCCAATACCCTCGGCTCTATTGTTTTTCACTTATTGCTGTTCGCGTTCTTTCGTTTTCCTCATCTACTCGTTTATTTTTCATGCCACCGTAGTGGACGACGAGCGAACGGTTCGGTCCTTAGTCTCCGATGATCGATTCGTAAAAGTGAAAACGCGTAGGGTGCGGCCATGCGAACCCTAGAGCGCACGGGCGTTGACTGAAATGCCAAGATCCAAGTTCCGATCGACGCGAAAGGTCTTAGAGCGGTGGGATTTATGTCGGGCTGGGCGGGTATATTAAACTTGCATGGATGGAGGTCGATCTATAACGTTCCGGAATCGCCCAAAGTTCAACGGGTTTGGATAGGAGCAGCCTTCGTCGCACTTGGAATAGCCAGGGGTAGTTGCCACTGAAGTAAAAGGAATGTCGAAGTCTAAGCGCTGAGTGCGCCTTCGACGCACATACGGTGTCTTTCCATCCATAGCGATTCACATAGATAACTAAAATACACGGCGGTACGTCAGTTAGTCCCTTTCGAGAGATGCCCTTCTTTCTTTCCGAGGGTTGAAATACTTGTCCGAAGCGTTTGAAGATAAGCGTTAGGCTTGTCTAGCTGCTGTTAGTTCGCAGTTAGTTCGTTGGTAGTCTAGCATCCGTCGCGGTCGTCTGCGTTTGTTTTTACCTCTCTGCCATCCATCCGCAACAAAAACATCGATCGCGACCGAGGCCCAGTGGTTCGCATCCCGAAGCAGATCGGATTTTTTAATATCAGAGAATCTAGCCCAGTAAATATTCAGTATTACAGTAACAGATTGCGTATTTATAAGCTTTATACAGGCGGTTCCCTTAAAAAAATCCATTATACTCTCTTCTAACTAGATAATTATTTTAATTATTATCACAACCTAAATCGGTCGGTTTACTCACAAACACTTATACCCAAAACACACAGGTCTCGAACGCTGATGACGCAGATGCTCACGGGCTCCATGTCATCGTACGTCCCCGCGTCGGGAGGCCCGTAAATCTGAGATCTCTCCCTACTCAAAAGAAAACGAGTCTCTGTCCTACTCGAATCACTCAACCAAACGACAAAGAATACGATCGAATAGAGAATAAAAAAAATATATATATCGCGTCGTCGAAGACGACGATTTTTATATGTGCAAAAGTACTAATATTTATCAATATAACTACGTAACAGAACGATACCAGGAAGTACACCTCTACCTAGTTTAGGGCTATAAAAAAACAAATTCAATAACAAACAAATAACCGCCACTTCGCATCTGTTCATAGGATGCGTGTTCATTGCAAGAGTTCCGTTCAACTGGGCCGACCGAGTCCGTGTCCGTCTCGTTATTTTTTATTTTTTTATATAAACGAGCCGGGCCAATCGATCGAGGTTGGTTCTCGAGCTCGTCGAATAATGGCGGATGATCATCGTCTCCATGGCGCGGTATTATTTCTTTTTTGTATCGATATTAACGACAGACACGACAAACACGCGCACATACGCGACACACGATACCACGAACGCAGAGGAGCGGTCAAGATAACTGAAAGCGATCGACAAAAAGTGTTGGTACGTTACGTGTCTGCGTAGTGCCTCACTCTGCTAGCGCGCGCGCTTTTCTTTTTTCTCTTTGTTTTCTCTTACTCTGTTTGAAAAAACCAGGGAAAAGATCGATATTATTTTCCGACGGGACGGGATGGGTACGATAGTATGTATGACGTTTAACGGGCGGGTGGGGGGTTTGGAAGTCACCGTCGGAAAGAAATATCGTGGTTCCCTCGGTCGTGATTCTTTCATTATTATTAACGATACGACGAATTTTTTGGTGACACTCTGAATAAATTCTTCCGTCGGAGGAAAGATGATGAGATGATGAGTTTGGTATCCGGTAGGTGGCGGCCGGCTGGCGGCGAGTACGGTATTTTTCCCCGCTTCTGCTGCTGTTTTTTAAAAAAAGTTGGTAACGCAGTACTTGCGGGAATAGGTAGTAGCGTTCCCGAAGGCACTTTAAAACTTTTCCCGTGGCCGCTTTTTAGCACTGCGTTTACTTTTTTAGTTTTAAGGCATGTTTTTTAGATTTGAAGGATTTTTTTTTATTTTTTTAGATTAGGACCCATAATAACAAACTAATATCAAAGTTTTTCCAACACCAGGTAATTATCGGAATGAGAAAACGCGGAGCTTTAAAAACACGCTTGGAAACGTTCCTTTTCTGGGTAACGTGAATGGCCACCGCGTGCATAAGGCGACCCGGTGTTATTTTCTTGAAGAAATAGATTTTAGCACTTTAGACCTTCGACTTATCACTTAGACCCTAGACTTATATCAGTACCAATCGAAACGCACTATAATCGGTGTTGAAGCGATAGCTTTTATTAACTTATTAAAGTGCTTGTTGCCCCTAAGATCACGTTCAGTTCGTTTTGGGTTCCTTCAGAAACGGTCACGTAATATAGTGTCCGCCTCACGGGAATCGCGAAAGCGGCTGAACGCCTTTCAAATCCCATTTTCTTAAGCTTAAACATCGTTAACCGATTACGACGTCATATAGTGACGCCTCATCGGGAACTATATAAGTCGAAGTCTAGAGTGCAGGAATTCAGAAAATTTAATTTTTGCCTCAAAATTTTGTGATATTTGCTTTGAGAAATCTATATATTAGCACTTAAGACAATTCGACTTATATCTTAGACCTTCGACTTGTATTCAGTTTCCCTTCGAAAAACGTCCTATATCTGGGTTCAATCCGATCGTACCCGATCACGTTAGTCTCGTTTTCAGTTCCCTTCGAAACATCACTATATTATATATGTGTTGCCTTACGGGAATCGAAGAAGTTCCTGAACCGCTTTCAAATCTATTAGCCGTAAGCGACAAACTCTGTCAATCCGATATGACGCATATAGTGACGCCTGATCGGGACTGATATAAGTCGAAGGTCTATGTGCAAATTCCGAAAAATAATTTTGGCCAAAAAAAATTTGGTATTATTTTCTTGGAGAAATTAGATTTTAGCACTTCGACCTTCGACTAGCACTTAGACCTTCGACTAGCACTTAGACTTCGACTTAGCACTTAGACCTCGACTTAGCACTTAGACCTGACTTATACTTAGACTTCGACTTAGCACTTAGACCTTCGACTTGCACTTAGACCTTCGACTTAGCACTTAGACTTCGACTAGCACTAGACCTCGTACTAGCCTTAAGAACCTTCGACTTAGCACTAGACCTTCGACTTAGCACTAGACGCTCGACTCTAGCACTTAGACCTTCGACTTAGCACTTAGACCTTCGACACTTAGCACTAGACCCTTCGACTTAGCAACTTAGACCTTCGACTAGCCCTTAACCTTCGACTTAGCACTAGACCTTCGACTTAGCCACTTAGACACTCGACTTAGCACTTAGACCTCGACTTATATCAGTTCCCCTTCGAACGTCACTATATCGGGTTCAACGAGTGGTTTATACCTATAAAAGCCGTCACCCGATATTAGTTCTTGAGAAATTTTAGATTTAGCACTTAGACCTCGACTTAGCACTAGACCTTCGACTAGCACTTAGACCTTCGACTAGAACTAGACCTTCGACTTACTACTAGACCTTTCGACTTCATACTTGAAACCTCCGACTTATACTTCATATACCTTCGACTTAGCCACTAGAACCTTCGACGTATACTTAGACCTTCCGACTTATACTTAGACCTTCGCTTTATCAGTTCCCCTTCGAAACGTCACTATCGGGTCAACGTGGTTTATACCTACAAAAGCGTCACCCGTCAACTAGGCTTCGTTTTTCGGTTCCCTTCGAAACCCATCGAATTGAGAAAGCGAAAATACCGTATCTTTTATTTTCTTAGGCGAATTTCTTATAACATTTTCTTTAAAACTTGTAATTCAGGCATTGTTCATCGGCGGAATGCTGTAATTGACGAAAAAACCGATAACACTTTATGGATCTCATACCCGCCGACAATAGCCGGAAATATGTCGATCCCGCCGAAACAATCCACTCACTCTTCAGTTTCACTTCCACCACATTTCTCGCATGGCATATTACGTTGGTGTCTGAAAGGGAGGGGGAGCGCCCTTCTCAAGAAGTTTGGTGATGTTGGAAATAAGAAATTTATTCTTTGTATTTGTCACAGATGAGTGGCGGCGAGTACGGTACTTTTATTCGCTTATTTCATTGGTAAGCCGCAGTACTGCGAGAAATTAGGTTTGCGAATGCCATTTCTCTTCTTGTTTGTTTGTCACACTCCTTTTTTTAGATTAAAGGTGTGTCTTTCTTTATAGTAAAAATAGCGACGGAGTGAGTTGCTATCAGTAATTAATTATTTTTTTTGGAAATTCTGCTGGAAAAATAATAATAAATTTACAAAACAGTTATTATGCCTTATAAGTTGGAAATATTTATAGTTAATTCAATATACAAATTTTTTAACTAAAAACAAATAAATGATGGCGGCTAGGAGATTTTTTAAGTCCCTCTATTAATACATCTATTCGAATGGCTGAAAACTAATGCTAAGAAGATTTAAACCATCATTCTTTTAAAAATGAATAACGATCCAAGTTAGAGGAGTTAAACGCACAATGTTCCAGTTCTGACTCGTGAACCCCGTTCCAAGCTAATCGAAAACCTCTGCATCTCGAGTAAAATTATATGTTCCCAATGCCCCTATCCCCATTCGTCTCCTTCTGTCTTCTCTTCCCTCTTATCGGATATCTCTTAAGAATCCGTGCTCAAAAAGACTGTGCGAGCCAGGTTTTGACATCTGTTATTCATTATCGAGAATGAATCCATCAAGTTCTTGTTTTTCTCTTTGACCAATCACTTGTTCATATTCTGTATTGATATTTATCTGTTCGCCTCTTTTTTCCATTTCCTCATGTTATAAGACGTAATATCATCGAATATACATAGACCGCATCGCTGTGTGGTTTCCCATTAAATATGTCGAATTTATACTTCAACACTATTCGCCACCTGCGCAAGTTGTTATTATTTAACGTGTATAATTTATAAAAGATCATCCTCTACCATCAAAACAACAATTCTAAACACCCTTACTATTCTTAATTTCTATCATTACCATAAATTAAATTCAACAATTTGAGTTGTAAAATTTCTAGGGCCATAATAAATCGGCTTTCAGTAATCTTGCGCAATTAAATAGAGACGGTGTCCAGAAGACCCAAGATAAAGCTTAGCTTTTCTAAAGTTTGGCGGGTGTGGTAATAAAATATTAGCCCGATATTGCTACGAAAAGCTCCTGTTTTCATTTCGCCGCAAATTTGAGGGGATAGGGGTGGGTGGATTGCGCTAAAAATGTAAAATTTCTACCCCTAATTTCTAAATTGGTCAAGAATTAGGCCAGCGGTAATTGCGGTCAATCAGTCTATTACCGCGGTGGAAGGTCGCAGGACGGAATTATTTTCTAATTAGAAGCGACCATTTTCATAAAACTATTTTTACTTTATTTACATTTCTTATAGATATTTTTTTGAAGCCATTTTTGTACAAGGATCTTCCTCCATTCCAAATATCGAATGATTACAGGCACCAATTATCATAACGATTCATAACGAATAATCACCAACTATTCAGATTCATTGTCTCTTTACACACATGCTAATTTCTTACGAGTATCGGCAGGAAATCATATTGACATAAGAACATTAAAACTATCTGAATGCTATAATAAAACAATTTATATATAATAGGGATTTCAATCTCGTATTCGCCACAATTGACAAAATTTTCGAACATTTCATATTGAGATAACGGGACCCATTTCGCCGCAAATGGTGGCGTATCAGCAATATTCGTCGAAGTATGAAATTTCCATTCAATAATTCTTTCGTTTTCGATTTCAACAGCAACAACGACTTTTTTAGGAAAATCGGGAATGTCTGGAACTATCTTGTTTTTCAAAGAATATTGGATAAAGGACGTCGGTAACACGGGAAGTAAATCCTTCTAGTCCATCGACAACATCCACAAATATATTTCTATATCGTTTCAATCTCGAATCGTTATTAATCGAATTTAAGTAAACTTATGTCTGATCTTCGCGGTTGTGGTAGACCATTTATACTGACTGGCAGATTTTGTTTATCTGAACGGTATAGAAAGAATCGTTAATCGTACGACTCATCGATCGTGGATGTAATCGATAATCCATCGATAGTTCACGCAGTATATAGAATTCAAATTCAACATACTGATTTTAATAACCCGAATATTGTTAAATCCCTGTTGTACCTTCTTCTTCACGCCTCCTCGGCGATTATCGTCGTTAACTGCCACAACGACATTTTTATTCTACGTCGTAAGTCGATCCGACTAAATATTCGGAAACTGTTTTCCACAGATCGGTCGCAATACTCATCTTTTCGTGGATGTTATCGTATAATTAAATTTAGTGTATCTATTTAACATTAGGGTTCATTTCGGTATTCGCTGGTTGATAAGTTGTCCAAAACCCGTCTCTGTTGTGAGAATCATGTATAGGTATTTACATACGTGTACGCCGCGCGCATTAATTCGCTCAACCCACTTAGCTCCCGTTTTCGATCGCTTGAAATATTCCGTTGTTTTGCGTCGGCAGTTGGGTTTAGCATACACAACGTAGAAGTCATAGCTCGTCATTTTTATAATCGGCTGGCGGTGGTGGCAGCGCTTAGGTCGTAATTTTCAGACGAGGTTTAGCGAGAGGAAGCATGGACAGGAATCATCTTTGTTATTATTCGCGTAGGTTAAAAAACTTATCTCAGGTCGAGAAAAGTTCACGATCGACAACGCCCTTTGCATATACGTACCTCGACTGCGTTTTGGGCGCAATGGCAGTCGAAACCTTAGAGAACACTGTCTTCAAAATTTAGTGTATTCCCCGATTTATGTAATCACGTCATCTGGCATTCTGTAACCAAAGAACTATTTTTTTACGACGTACGTTAGTGTTGTCTGAAGGCTTCGATGATCTTAAAACAATGTTAGAAGTCGTCGGGTGGGGCTTTCGGTTGCTGGGTGTGGCCGTGGTAGGTGCGATTTCGTTTGTGGTGTCTGCTGCGCCCTAGTTTTGGCGGTTGGTAGTGTTGCTGGCTGGTATCGGTTGTTATCTTGGCTTTCGCGTGTAAGATGGTAAAGAGTTTGAAGCTCTCTGCGTTGCCACAACACCTCTCTACGAACCATAAAATACGTGTAAGAGCTGTTAAGCTTGGTGTGCTGCTTCCTGCCGTCTGTGATCGCCGCGTGGGGGTGCGGGCGTTGTGCAGATCAAACACGCCTTGCGATCTTGCGCGAATTCCTCGACAGCAGCTGGGCTATACGGTCCGATGGCTTTTTATAACGCGGAGTGATTGGTAGGTGTACTGTGATACGCATTGTGTATCTTTCGTAATAATGAACAATGGAGTAATGTGGGTTGAGCGTCGGTGGTGGGCGTACGTGCGTATATACGCTTTTTTTGCTAAAAATATTCTGGTAATTCAAATCTTTTTCGTCTATTTCGATGTTTTTCTTCTGAGTAGATAAAATAATATTTTTTTGGCGAAAAGCGCGAAACTAAATTTATCACAAGCGAGAAAATTGGTGCAAAATAGTAGTAAATGGCGGGGTTTTGAGAAGTTTCTGTTGTCGAGGCAACCAAAAAAAAATTATCTACCAAAATCAAAATCTATAAAGATTGAGATCAGCTGTACCAGGTATTTATAACAACTGTTTTTTTTCTGCCCCGAAATAACGTTCCTTTTTAGACTGTCTGGAAATCGGGAAGAATGTAACATGTTCGTTCCTTAAGGGAGTTTTTTGAGTGAAACCCCCAAAAAAAAAACTAGAATCAGGACTCCGCCTAGCCCGTTAAGAGTCGGTATCGTAACAAATAACTAGAACGAAACTGCTGTCGGCCTATTTTGCGATCCGTCGAGTTTTCGCACGCTAAAGATATCGACAAAACTAAAAGCGAACTGTAGGTACTCTGTAACGTCCCTCCTTACTTCCGGGGGGTGTCGGGCCCCTCAATGGACACTTTGAAATAAACTTTAAAAAATTCTAAGGCTCGAGAGAGTTGGGAGAAATAAATTATCGAATCTATTACCTCCAACTTACATCTCTAACCTTTACCGTCTAACTCGAAGTAGATCAGATTCCGTATTTATTTTTTTATTTCGAGGCTTGAACCCGCTTAGGGAACGAAAAATTTATTGTGGCCTCTTCCCGAAAATCGAAAAGACTCGCTATCCGTCGTGACATGATCGCGCCGTAAGGGGGAATTTTCAAAGTGTTCTAGTACGAAGGAATATTTTCCACCGAAAAATTTTTTTTTTTTTTTTTTTTTTTATAACGATGGCTCTTTAAGCACCCTTAACGGCCTCGATTGAAAGGTTTTCGAATACTGAAACGCTTAAAAAGAGCCGCATCGACGGGTCACGTATAGGCGCACTGCAATGTCGATCGTTATACTCGTACCACACGCTTAAACCCTACCAGCCTACTAAAGTCCTGATTCCATAAAATATATGGCATCTTACACTCTGGAAATATTCCGATCTAGAATTTCTTTTCTCGCCAATAGGAACAAAAATTCAAATTTCTTATTAGTAAGAATAGAGAAGTAAATAGTAGCGTTATTTTCGCGCCTACGTCGAAGACAAAACTACTTTTATTACCTGAAGGATAAAAATGAAAACAAATTATCTACATCATTACCTACAAAAATAAAAAAAGGAACGCGAGAGTAAACATCACATTTTGGCCTTTTTTCATTCGATCTGTCGTTAAAAATCAGGGCGTATAAAATAACGTTATATCACGTAAGGTGGGGTGGGGACGGTTGTCATCATCATAGTAAAAAAAAGATTCAATGAGTCTCGGTATTTAAAAATGAATATATACAATGTCAAACTTATTCGAAGGCGCGAATTTTTTAACCCAACTTTGCCGACTAATGCGTGCGCCCCTAGAAGTAGAGAACCGTCAAATGTGCTACCTTCCTCGCTTACCACCTGATTACAGACAGCTTCAACCTCACCGCGCCTCAAGCGCGAGGACCGCTCACGGAATTGCTTGACGCACCACTACCCGAGAAAAAAGTCCATAATCTTTCTTTTGGCTCCGCGATTGAAAAAACTCGCTTAGCGGAACTGAAAAATTTAATTGCTTGCCCACTATCTCTCATGAGAAAGTCGAAAAGTAACGGCGTATTTAGGCCACCCGATCGTAGCGAAGGGGGGAAGGAACCGCCCTTAAGGACTATTTCAATGTTAATTTTCACAATGTTCTTCTAGAAGGCCCGGAGCACCCCTATCAGCGTTGCCCACGGAAAGTACCCAGTGGGCGGTTAAACACCTCTCCAGCTGCTTTCAAGTTGTATGAACTCCGAAGCGCGCGCATCGAAAAAATACAATCGCGATCAGCGAAAGGCGACCCGTTTCGATTATTACTCTGTTAAAACATACGCTTTAACCTTACTTGGCTACTCGAAATCCTAGACTCAGCTAATTTTTTTCGTTTCCCTCGGGAAACAACTCGCTTAGGAAGCGACAAATTTACTTTTCGTCCATCTCGCCGAGAACGTTCAAAACGTAACGTTATGTTCGTGCTTCCGAGGCAGCGTAACGGGGAAGGAAAAACCTCCAGATATATAAGTATAGAATTACTCACTGGAAATAACAAAATACGAAACGAACGATGTGTAAACAAACCGAAAAAAATGTTTCCGAACTATATATCTTCGCCTGGACAACATAACCGTCGCGGCCTTAGC